>JAQIUQ010000076.1:0-12500 GCA_030378365.1 Hybognathus amarus
AATGTTCTTCGTTCAGTTACGTATTGCTACATTCATTTTGCTTGTTGTACTACAAATGAAGTGCTCTACCAAATGCACCATGCCAGTAAGCATTTTGCATTGCATTTTGAATGTAGAGGAAACCAGAGGAAACATTGGGTATTTTTATATTAGCAAGGCAGCACAACTAAAATGACAGAGAAGAGAGAAAAATGGGGATGAATGCATGAAAGGTGGCAGGCATTTGCCGTTGGGTGACAGTGAAAAGAGCACCTTGTAAAACCAAGCTGTGCCATGGATCACAGAAGCAGGCAAGAGACTCCCCACACCTGCTCCCTAAAAGCTTTCTGAAATAAGATTTTACTTCTCAGGAGCTGACATGCTAACCTCATTTGTCTTGCTTAGCAGACTGACATGTGGGCAAGGTGATAGTGGTGAGTGCTTTGAGACAGGGATGATGTGTGCGCCCCTTTGTGTGTCATGAGCTGTATGAGAAATACAATGCTTTTGATGGATTGTCTATGCAAATCCTTACCATTTGTTAAAGAAATAATTCACCAAAACATATTTGAAATGGTTTATTTACCTCAGAGGTGAAATGACTCCCACACAGTACATCCCACAGTACAGCTGTTTGAGTCAGATGATTTATTATCTTCTTAAAGATTTCACTGAATATATACTTAGAAAGTGAGGCTTAAGGGAGAAGCTCCGGCGAGACAGTCGCTTTCATCTGTGGTTCCGGGGGCCATTGGGAGCGCCACTTCTTCTTGGGTGGCGAGACAAAAGGCGGCACGGCTGCTTCGGTTTTAAAGGCTTCGAGTTCGAGTCCGCAGGGTCAACATCGGAAGCTCTTTGCAGAGATCGCATCTGCCATCGGCGAGGCGAGCTCTGCATGCTCAGTCCCAGGCAGAGAGCGCAGATGAGATGGCGGTCCCCGACGCTGAGAGGGGTACGGCATGAGCCACAGTGGTGCGAGGCATCTTTAAAAAGATGCATGCTTGCTCTTTTGTGAAGTTCACGGAGGAACTAGTGCTCTGAAAAGAATATGGTCGCTGGATGGTGTAGCTCGCTGTATGGCTGTAAGGTGGCGAGATGGCGGACTTCTTCAGGCGCTGTCCAGGCTCGCTAGATGCACTTCAAAACGAAGATGTTGCTAAATGAATGATGTTTACATTTGATAATCATGAAAACAAATCTCAGAGAATGGTTGTCTATGTACCAATGTGTAATTAGAACAAAAGGTTCATTTTTTATTTATTTATTTATTTATTTTTATTTCAGTTGTAGGAAATTTGTAGTCATACAATTTTTTATATCAGCTATGCGTTCCAGTTAATTTTGTGAATTGGAAAGTTCTGTTAGATTTTGAAAATATAGAGCTGAATATATTCAGAGTAACAGTGAAAGCTAATTCCATGTTTCCTAATGATAGCATGTCCGGAGTGAACAGCAGCGGCCCTAGTACTGAGCCTTTGCGTATCGCCATACTGAACTTGTGATTGATAAGACATCTCTTCATTTACTGCTACAAACTGATAACGGTCAGATAAGTATGATTTAAACCATGCTAGTGCAATTCCACTAATGCAAACATAGTTTTCTAGTCTATTTAAAAGAATGTTGTGGTCAATTGTGTCAAATGCAGCATTAAGATCAGAGTAACACTAATAAGGAGATGCAACCGTAATCGGGATAATAAGAGCAGATCATTTGTGACTCTTAGAGAGAGCTGTCTGGTACTATGGCACGGTCTTAATCCGAATAAAAAAAATCCTTGCAGATATCCTTTCTTTCAGAGAAAGGAACACAGTTGTGGGGATACTGTTTTTCTACTATCTTTGACAGAAAAGGTAAATTCGAAATTCGGCCTGTAATTGACTTTTTTAAGTTTTATCATAGCCAGCTTAAAGGTTTTTGGTACAAATCCTAGTGACAAAAACAAATTAATGATATTAAGAAAGGATCTATGACATCTGGAAGCATCTCTTTCAGTAGCTTAGTTGGTATAGGGTCTAACATACAAGATGTTGATTTAGATGAATTAATGAGTTCAAGATTCTTCCTCTCCTATAGCAACAAATAAATAAAAAAAAATTCCTCAGGAAGCCTACGATGCATTCCCTGATCTGATTCTGTGGTACGGCGGTTGCATTGTTAAAATTTTGTCCCTGATATTATCGATCTTATAAGTGAAGAAGTTCATAAAGAAGAACCCCAAGCCAGCAGCATGAAGGATCCCGGCAGAGATATGGGTGGGTGGAGGCTTAATTCACTGGGAAGTATTGTGGATTGCAGTGTCTAGTGTGGAAATAAGCATGTTTAAAGTCTCTGTTTTACTGATTGCACAAAATCCTAAATTCTTCTTCCACTCATAGTCCCAGCTATTGCTGATCTTACTGATTTTACTTAATTTCCTCTGTTCAGAAAGAATTAAAACCACCACCATATTCCAACTATGTTTTGCAGAGAGATCATTCACATTTACAGACCCAGTCATGTCAGCCCTCCCTCTCTTGCCTACATAGTGAGAATTAAGGCAAGATTTTTTGCATTCTATTGCCAATGTGTTTGAAAGGGTGCAAATAGACAATGATAGAAACTTTTAGATAGATATTTTTAATATGATAGATATTTTTTTCTATCATTCATTTTAGAAATGCTATAACAGAGTGACAGAGAAAAATTAACATTAATTGGCAACAGACTCCGAGTTGCACAAAGGTATACATAAGAAACCACATGTCCACATGCAGGTGTATTACAGAAAGGATTCAATTTAGCTAAGTTGTTCCAATTGAGCAAAACAGAAAACACACCAGACAGTCACAGCAATTTTGAGTGACCTTTAGGATGACCAGCAATTGACTTGGTAACCTTCAAAATAACTTACTAAACTAACTAAACAAAAACTAACTAAATAATTATAATTACAAACATGAAGCTATTCATAGACGATTAACTTTAATTTAGAATTTGATTTTTAACTTGACCTCCAAAATATCTCCATTAATAAAACTAAAGGCACAACAGAGGCCAAAAGCAGACGGTCTTAGTCTCAAAAGCCTCCAAAACCACCTGACATCACATTTTGCACTTCATTCCCTTTGGATCTTCATGTTAGCTGAAACTGACAGATTTTCACACCCGTTGAAAGCTCAAAACAGACATTTCTCTCGATGTCAACCCTTGTGGTTGAACAACATATCTGTCATTTCAGTTTTATAGAAGTCTCTACATAAGCACCCTGCAGTCATTGAATGACAGCATGTTTAGTTTCATAGTCACCGGCAACACAGTCAGCCAATGGTCAAAAGTCAAAAATAGTTTAGAAGAATAAAGTTTGAAAAACCCAGCTGGAAAACATGCATCTCCTCCTGTGTAAAGTGGTTTTAAAGAGCAGGCCATTCGGAATAAAATCCAACATATTATGCCCTAATGGGTCAAGGTGATTCAGGTATGACTCAAATAGTGACAAACAGCAGTGAGACATTAATTCCAGCTGAGAATGATGGGAAGTGAGACCATTATTCATAGCCTGAGCTTCATGTTTTTACATACAGACAGATTCTGTATGAAAAACTCAGCACCACAAGCCAAGATGCTCACAAATTTACAACTAATTTACTACAACAGGGTGTCTCAGTATGTTCTTTATGCTATTTGTATATGAGAGAAAAATCAAATTAGCACAATGTGAGATGAAAGATGGGGAGCTCACTATAGCGTAGATCCACTTACTACTCGCAAAAATCATTAATTTGATCGTTATCATGGCAGCGATTATTGCCATAGTGCTTGCGGTGCATAACAATGCGTACGTGTTTGGAACTGTCCATGTATAAATTCAATAACTCTGATTCAGTCTGGTCATAAGATGTAAATAATTATTTTTCCACAAAGAATGTGAAGGTTGTTATTGTAGGTGACATGTGGAGCTCATGATTTATAATACCTCTGCATAAATTGTGGAAGAATTTTTTTTTTTTTTTTTTACACTTTACAGTATTTTTATGTCCAGACCCTGAATAATGTGCACCTCTGGGAGATTTTTTTTTATTTTTTATTTTTTTTATCCCATCACCATCCTTTAGGGTATAAATGTATAATAACTCCTACAATAGCAATGATTACATCTTTTAGCTTGGTACACAGTAACTGCAATTTGATGGGAAATAAGCCTAATCAAGTTGTTAGGACCTATGGGTCATGATTTTATTCAGATTATTTCTGTCAGGTAAATTAAGGAAAGCTCAGATAAGCTGCTCTAATCATTACAGCACATATTATAATCAGAAAGAGCACAATAGCGAAAATACCCCACACCTCACCAGTCCACCAGATGTGCTGGAGAGTGCTGAATGAGAGGCGTACCAGCGATATGCCCGCAGGATTCTGTGCACTCAGTCAATATATTACTTTCGCTTTTTTAAAATTAAAACAGCAAATATACTGTAAGTTCTCGACATGTGCAATTGTCATCCTCTGCTCTTTCTTTCAGCTCAGAAATCACTCATTCAGAAAAGCATGCCGACACAAATTTCAAGAAGCCAATTGCAGTCTCACCGAAGACAACGACACAAATCTATTTGCAGCTCACAATGGCTAAAGAGTGCGTTCAACATTTCTCTGCAGCAGAGCTTTTGCTTGAAGAAAATGGCTTAAGTTATTGCTTGAAGCCAGGTTATACTGAATTTTAAAGCTTAATTTAAATGTCAGGGAACACCTTAAAGTGTGCAAAAGCCAGCAGAGAGGGTGACAGAAAGTAGCAGACAAATTAAATGCTTAAGTGCTCACCATGCTATGTTTCAATCACTTAATACAATATATATATATATATATACATGTATGTCCATTTTGAGATATTTTCATGGATAGAATGTCCAGGTTCATTTCCGTATACAGCATGCTTCACATTATCTAAATGACCAATGAAAAGTTGTGAAATCATGTCATCTGATTTCCACGTATTTCCATTTGCTGTCAAAGCTGTCAATCATCGCAGCATATCTCCCATAGACAGTATGGTATCTCCCCACCCTGTGGAGGCATCTCGCCGGTCTCGTGAAGTTTCTCGCCGGTCTCGTCTCTGAGACCCTACACCTGGTATCGAAATGCGATCCGTATCCAGATAAGTTATCCGGAAAATAAAAAAAGCATGTTAATGCAAGGTATAAAATGCGTTGTGTTTGGATTGTGATCGGATCTGCCTGACCATCTGGAGGTAGTCTGGCTCGCATTGTGTTTGGATCTTTACTAGGTGTAACGCAATCTGGTTGTTGAAACCACATATGTATATTTTCTCCTTCCAAAAATGCTAAAAAAATAAACTGAGTGAGAGCGTGTTATATAGGCAATATGACACGTTATAGTCAGATATGACAGCGCTACTGCGACACGCATCAGCTCGCAGATGAGCAACTGAGCATTAAAATAGAAAGTAAGTCACAGACGTAATCATCTTCACAATCACACAATCATCTTCAAGTAAAGAAACAAAGTGATACCAGGGCAGGCTGTTGCCACACTCTCTTATTGATGTATGTCTTTGATTTTGAAATTAGCTGATGATAAAATGTTGCTCATATCCGACAAAATTATGTGTAGGATTGTGTAAATAAAGTATCAGTCTAGCATCGCCATGCCAGTGTATTAATTCATTGTCTCTTCATAGTTTGCAAGAGACATTTAATAAACTGAGCGTTTTGATAAACTGAGCGTAGCCTATTCATCTGTCAATATGAAACGCGATTTGGTCATTCTAATTAATGATCGGAAGAACGGTATTGAACCACGTTACTATACAATATACACGTATGTCCATTTAAACTCGATTTTGGGTCAAATATGGATTATATCATGACACTGGCAAGAATATGGTTACATTTAAAGATGTTGTGCCAAGCATGACAACGCTTATTTCAGCTGCTTTTGAAATTACATGTTTTTTTCACTTCCTGAAAAGTAACCATTTCTGGACATATCGTGAGATTCATCGATCAGCGACGATATGATATATATATATATATATATATATATATATATATATATATATATATGGTCCTGCACCCCCACATTATATACCGGCAGAAGAGCTGGCCCATTTAGTAGTTAAAAATGCAGTGCAGCTGCACAGCAATACCAGCTGAGCTGCTGGAGCTCGCCCATTGACTGTGCTGAGGGCAACTGCACAGCCAATGGCCGAGGCAGCTCAGAGCACGTGAACCAACCATGCAGCTTGGCGCCAGGAGCGTGCAGAGCCCACCAGAATGGGAGTGTAAAAGCTGTAAAACCTGCTCCATTTCGCCATTATACAGATTTAATCTTGAGAAGCTTCGCTGTTGAATCAAGCCAAACAGTTAAAACAAGCCTTACTGGCAGCGGACCAGCGCCCTTTCTTCTTTGAAGGCAGCCACTCTCTTCTGCTGCTGTTCTCTGCGGCCAAACGGTGACAACACTAAAAGAGCAGTTTTCTGAGAACACGAGCATTGTTTTAAATGCCTCTTTGCCTCTCCCACCTCATGCTGTTTCTCACTACACCACAAGGTGGATGTGCACTTGAACTGTGTCACCTGCCTGGCCTTAGCCGTAGGCCGCACTTTTCCCGCATGAGGTAATGCATTCACGCGACTTTTGCCCACGAACAACCCCCCTCGAGCCGCAGAGTGGCAAAAGTCCGCCGTGCGACTGCTTTACAGGGGAAACTGCGAAATTAAACTAAGAACAATTTTATCAATTAAATTAAATGTTGGACTCAATATAGTGTTCCTACAACTTACTAAAAGATTGCAATCCATGGATATTATTGACATGCAGCCAGGAATTCGTGTTGCCTTTTGACACTATGGGGAAAAGCACGCCTAAACATAAAGTAATTGCTGCGAACATCATAATGGATACGTTTAATACCGGCTACTCATCAGCGTCACACACAGCTACACATCATATTGCCAGCCTAAAGTGATATATTTTTTATGCAATTTATTAAAAAAATAATCCAATAGGTGATAATACTGCAGCTGATATATTTATATCGAGGAAACCGCTTACACACACACACACACACACACACACGCACACACACACACACACACACACACGCACACACGCACACACACACATATATATATACATATATATATATGCATGTGTATATATATATATATATATACAGTATACACATATATATACACATGTATATATGTGTACAGTATACATATATATATATATGGAGTATGTATAATATATATATATATATATATATATATATATATATATATATATATATATATATATATACAGTATATATATATATATATATACAGTATATATATATATATAATATATATATATATATATATATATATATATATATATATATATATAAAACAATACAAAATATACGGGTATGGTTCAGCTAAATTCAGCGTATTGACACAAACTATAACTGCGATTTTCACCTTACGTGAGAGTCCAGTTGTCTGTGGAATGGCAGCTGATCTATTCTGCTCTTCTTCTTTCGCAGTCTGTAAAAAAAATATACCTCCGATTTTTTGTTTAAATCTAGTTGCCACAGTCAATCGGCAAAGTCTCCACTTTCCCACTCATCCGCTTGTGTTTGTTTGGCGCCATTTGCACGCCGTAACACACATAGATGCTTGGTGGGCCCAGCCACCTCACTGTGAGGACCTGATATTCTGGCTGGAGGTGTGCGTTTAATTTGCGCATTCCCTCTTTATATGGCGTTTTGCTGCCTGTTTTATTTTTAGTTTTTAGTCTAGTCTTTGTGTCAATCTGTTGTTTTAGTTTTTTATTAGTTTTTAGTCACGGTCATAATTTTTAGTCAGTCTAGTTTTAGTTTGCACTTAAAACTGACGACATATTTAGTCTATTTTTAGTCGACAAAAGACAAACAAGTTTTATTCGCACGAGAATCTGTTTTTTGTAGTAACGGCAATTCGATCAAACCTAGCCCAACACAGCAGTAGCCTAGTAGTAGCTAGGGGTGTACACGAATTTTTATTGTTTGATTATTTTGATTATACAGCTGAAGATTCAATTATTTGACTGTCGGAAAAAAGACTTTTATTAATGTGTTTATTTGCCATTGACGTTGAGGGTCCTGCTTATTGTGCAACCTAGACTGTTGGCTGGTGCGGATTGTTGTAATCACACTATTATACAGTTTAATTATTGGTTCACACACACATTGTTTTGATACTTTAAGAAATCAGATTGTTGTGAAATGACTCCGGTATCAAAATGCCAATCCTGTATCTGTAATATATTTGGAAACAGATGTTACGCAAGGTAAGGTTGTGATTGCATCTGCGAACTAGAGGTAGTCGGTGCATTTGATCTTCACTAGGTGTAAATGCAATCGCTAAACCATATGTATATCTGATCTTTGAAAATGCTAAAAATGAGAGTTGCGTCATAGCTATTTTAGTTATATACGACTGCTATTACCAGCTGACTTAATGATTTTTATTTCGTTCTAATTATATCTCACTTTATTATCAGGAGACTAGTAGTGCCGAACATTTTGTTTTTCATTTGAGCAGTGCTTTAGCACAACAAGCACCTGCCATTTTCTGTATTCTCACAACAAATATAAATTTTTCGTCGATTTATTTGAAAACTTAGATATCATGTAAAATATTGAGTATTGGGACTTTGAGATCGAAATAATTGAGTTGTTGGCTGAGAATTGAGTTGCAATTTTTAATTTGTCACTAGGGGCCCCTCAATCACCCTGCAGAGCAGCAGCCTATAGACAAAACCATTTTTCCCTCACCCATGTGAAGTTAGATCATTGGGATTCCAGGAGTGTTGCGTGCATACAGCAGAGCAGAGATCTACATAACTCTCAAGATCGTGAGACATAATAGGCTAAAAAATATTATTTGAAAAAACAGCCAGATTGATTGTTATAAATAGCATAGTTTCCACTCACAATGTGTCAGGGGATTGCGACTCAAAACCGGAGGCTGGAGGAAAATGATGAGCGTGAATTATGGTTGCGTGTGCTCATTTACAGATAAAGTCATTTTTGCCAAAAAACAATTACTTGATGAGCAACTGAGCATTAAAATAGAATAGTTATATACCAACTATCTTCACATCCACACAATCATCTTTGTCAAGTAAGAACAAACAGTACCACAGGTGTTGCTCATTGCACGGTAGCTGTCTTTGATTTTTAATACTATGATAAAACTTATTGCCCATATTTGTACAAATTAAATTGGTAGGATTGTGTAAATAAAGTATCAGTTCTTAACATTTTTTTAAACATGTGTAGCTGATGTTTATCTTCATATTTGCAAGAGACATTTATAACTAGTTGTTCCGATAACTAAGTGAGCCTATCTGCTGTTAATATATTGAAAATTTCAATTGGTCATTGAATTATGAATTTGGAATGTTGCTGATTTGTTAACTCTACTATAATATATAATATGATGTCTCCATTAAATCTCATTTTGGGTCAATGGATTATCATGACATAATATGGTTAAGACGTCTCGCGCACACTGTATGTGGTTTTGTCAGCTGCTTTGAACTATATTCACTTTAAAATAATGATTTCCGGACATATGCATTTGACTAATTGAACGAGATATATATATACACACGGTCCTACTGACATTATAATTGCATAGCTGTGTCAGTAGTTAAAATGCAGTGCAGCCTAGATAACTACCAGCTGAGTGACACTGATACTTATTTAAATTATGCCGAGGCAACTGAGCAGTTATAATATCTTGCGCAAACCAAACATATAGCTGCTTGCCGCCAGAGCTGATGGGAGTGTAAGTGTAAACTGTCATTTCGCCATTATACAGATTACGAGAAATGGCCGTTGCAAATTACAAACAAGTTACTATGACCTTTTTTTGACAGATGTATTCATGTGATTTTTGCCAACAATCTCTAGTGCAGCAGAGGGCAACGGCGCGTGCACTGGATTTAGAGGAAACTGAAAAAATGGCCTTTGAACTAAAACGAACAATTTTGTATCAATTTAAATTAAATGTTGGCTTAACACAACTTACTAAAGATTTTTGCAAATTCATGGATATCTCCCACATGCACCAGGTTGCCGACATTTATGTTTGCCTATTTTAATATTGGAACAACATACCTAAGTAATTTGCCTAATATTTTATATAAAATATATAGAATCTGGGCTGATTTCTTATATATAGCCTATATCATTATATTCCAAAATTAGATATTTTTTTTAGTTAGTGTTTATTAAAAAAAAATCCACAAACCAGAATATGAATTAATACATATTTATCAGGTAGTTGTTAATATATATTATATATATATATATATATATATATATATATATATATATATATATATATATATATATATATATATATATATATATATATATATATATATATATATATATATATATATATATATATATATATATATATATATAAAACAATACAAATATTTTACACATATTGACAAAATTGACAACTATTCGCACCCTGATATATTTTTTTTCAGTTGTTTCTGTGAATTGCAGTGATCAATTGCTCTTTCTATTTTCCAGTCTGTAAATTTTTATTTTGAATTAATTAGTTGTACATCAATCCAAGTTTTTTCACTTTATATTTTGTTGTGTTTTCATCATTCATTTGCCTAACACATACAGTTGGTGAGCTGTTTTCTTATTATAGGCCTGTATTTGTTGGAGGTTATGGTCATTGCTGATTTCCTCTAGTTTCGGCTGCCTGTTTAGTTTTAGTCTAGTCTTTGTGTTATTCAGTTTTTATTAGTTTTTAGTTAATTGCCTCTTTTAGTTTAGTCTAGTTTTAATTGAATTTTAAAACCATTTTTAGTCTATTTTTAGTTGACAAAAGACAACAGTTTTATTCAATGAGAATTGTATTTTAGTCTTCTTGTAGACGTAATCCATTAAACCTAGTCAATACAGAGCCAGGGTGTAAATATGTAGTTTATTGTTTTTACTGTCACATCATACAGCTAAGTATTTGACGCATTCAGCCTTGTGAAAAGAATTGACTTACGTGTTTATTTTGCTTTTGCCGTCTATTTCATTTGAACATGTGCGCTACCCTACGCCAAACTGTTGGCCTGCCCGGACCGATTATTGTCGTAATTCAGGATTGGCATCATTCTTGATGGAGTTTTACATATTAAAGAACAACTTTTACAGCCGTTGCCGAAACTGGAAATCCATTTAGCTTACTTGGAAAATGCGATCTGCAATTGTTATCCGATAATAAAAAGCAGATGTTAATGCAAGGTGTAAAGTTGCGCGATCCGCTGACCACATCTGAGTCGCATTGTGTTCGGACTTTGACTGAGCTGAGGGTGTAAATGCAATCTCGTCGAAAACCACATATGTAGGCATTTTTACTTCTCCGAGCTAAAAAATGAATGAGCGCGTTATAGGCTATATGTCATGTTTTGAATTAGCAAGGATGGAAATTGGCTTGTGACTGCCTCTTAGTCACCGCACTGACTTAATTGATTTTTTATTTCGTTCTAATTACAATCATCTGATTGCACTTTATTTGTAAATGTAGATGCAGTAACTGTCACATTTTCTGTTTTATTTGAGTGTTCGAACACAACACACTGAGAATACATTCTGTATTCTCACAAAATATAATTTTTTCGTCGATTGATTTGAAAACTTAATAGTATATCATGTAAAAGTAGTATCATGAGTATTTTGAAAATAATTTGATATCATATATCATATTTTTGAATTTTTATTCATATCAGGAGGCCCCTTTACTGGAAGTATAGCCTATAAAACCATTTTTCCTGATCATGCTTATAGAAAATTAGACCATTTGCAGAAGTGTTGCTGATAGAGCATATTTACAGAACCTCAACACGTGACATAGATGTAGGCTAAATATCTGATTTGAAAAGAGCCGAGATTTACTCGTTATAATACACAGTTTTTATGCATATGTCACAAATTGCCCTTGAAAAAATTTTGAGTAGGTGGAGGAGATGATTTTTTTTCATAGCGCGTAATGTTGCCCGACAGTCACGCCACTTATTTTTCATTGATGAAAGTGCATTTTTTCAATTCATACTTTTGAAATATTAATTTTTTGTTTTCATATGCAGCAACAATTACACGGTCTCGTACAGGTGGGATCTCACGTGATCTGACACTTTTCAGTGGCTGTCACGAATGAACTATAAACTGTCAATCACACAATTTTATCAAAGAGCAATCATTTGACCGCCTGAGTTTGAAGTCATCACCAATCATTCAAACCTTCCTTTCAGGCAAATGATTGTGCTCTTGGTGAGAAATGTGTGATTGAACTGATGCAGTTTATAGTTCATTCATCTCTCAGATGACAGCTGACAGCCACTGAAATCCTGGCAACTCACATCTCAGAGAGACCATAAAAGACCCACCCTGTACCTGTATCCTCAGACCACGTGTCCATATTGTCAGTGTTGTGCATGAACGCGTTCAGTAAACGTCAAACCGCAGAATATTC
>JAQIUQ010000076.1:20000-289467 GCA_030378365.1 Hybognathus amarus
AATACACTGGCATGGCGATGCTAGACTGATACTTTATTTACACAATCCTACACGTAATTTTGTCGGATATGAGCAACATTTTATCATCAGCTAATTTCAAAATCAAAGACATACATCAATAAGAGAGTGTGGCAACAGCCTGCCCTGGTATCACTTTGTTTCTTTACTTGAAGATGATTGTGTGATTGTGAAGATGATTACGTCTGTGACTTACTTTCTATTTTAATGCTCAGTTGCTCATCTGCGGTGATGCGTGTTCGCAGTAGCGCTGTCATATCTGACTATAACGTGTCATATTGCCTATATAACACGCTCTCACTCGTTTATTTTTTTAGCATTTTTGGGAGGAGTAAAATATACATATGTGGTTTCAACAACCAGATTGCGTTTACACCTAGTAAAGATCCAAACACAATGCGAGCCAGACTACCTCCAGATGGTCAGGCAGATCCGATCACAATCCGAACACAACGTATTTATACCTTGCATTAACATGCTTTTTTTATTTTCCGGATAACTTATCTGGATACGGATCGCATTTTAATACCAGGTGTAGGGGTCTCAGAGACGAGACCGGCGAGAAACTTCACGAGACCGGCGAGATGCCTCCACAGGGTGGGGAGATACCATACTGTCTATGGGAGATATGCTGCGTGATTGACAGCTTTGACAGCAAATGGAAATACGTGGAAATCAGATGACATGATTTCACAACTTTTCATTGGTCATTTAGATAATGTGAAGCATGCTGTATACGGAAATGAACCTGGACATTCTATCCGTGAAAATATCTCAAAATGGACATACACGGTATATATATATATATATATTGTATTAAGTGATTGAAACATAGCATGGTGAGCACTTAAGCATTTAATTTGTCTGCTACTTTCTGTCACCCTCTCTGCTGGCTTTTGCACACTTTAAGGTGTTCCCTGACATTTAAATTAAGCTTTAAAATTCAGTATAACCTGGCTTCAAGCAATAACTTAAGCCATTTTCTTCAAGCAAAAGCTCTGCTGCAGAGAAATGTTGAACGCACTCTTTAGCCATTGTGAGCTGCAAATAGATTTGTGTCGTTGTCTTCGGTGAGACTGCAATTGGCTTCTTGAAATTTGTGTCGGCATGCTTTTCTGAATGAGTGATTTCTGAGCTGAAAGAAAGAGCAGAGGATGACAATTGCACATGTCGAGAACTTACAGTATATTTGCTGTTTTAATTTTAAAAAAGCGAAAGTAATATATTGACTGAGTGCACAGAATCCTGCGGGCATATCGCTGGTACGCCTCTCATTCAGCACTCTCCAGCACATCTGGTGGACTGGTGAGGTGTGGGGTATTTTCGCTATTGTGCTCTTTCTGATTATAATATGTGCTGTAATGATTAGAGCAGCTTATCTGAGCTTTCCTTAATTTACCTGACAGAAATAATCTGAATAAAATCATGACCCATAGGTCCTAACAACTTGATTAGGCTTATTTCCCATCAAATTGCAGTTACTGTGTACCAAGCTAAAAGATGTAATCATTGCTATTGTAGGAGTTATTATACATTTATACCCTAAAGGATGGTGATGGGATAAAAAAAATAAAAAATAAAAAAAAATCTCCCAGAGGTGCACATTATTCAGGGTCTGGACATAAAAATACTGTAAAGTGTAAAAAAAAAAAAAAAAATTCTTCCACAATTTATGCAGAGGTATTATAAATCATGAGCTCCACATGTCACCTACAATAACAACCTTCACATTCTTTGTGGAAAAATAATTATTTACATCTTATGACCAGACTGAATCAGAGTTATTGAATTTATACATGGACAGTTCCAAACACGTACGCATTGTTATGCACCGCAAGCACTATGGCAATAATCGCTGCCATGATAACGATCAAATTAATGATTTTTGCGAGTAGTAAGTGGATCTACGCTATAGTGAGCTCCCCATCTTTCATCTCACATTGTGCTAATTTGATTTTTCTCTCATATACAAATAGCATAAAGAACATACTGAGACACCCTGTTGTAGTAAATTAGTTGTAAATTTGTGAGCATCTTGGCTTGTGGTGCTGAGTTTTTCATACAGAATCTGTCTGTATGTAAAAACATGAAGCTCAGGCTATGAATAATGGTCTCACTTCCCGTCATTCTCAGCTGGAATTAATGTCTCACTGCTGTTTGTCACTATTTGAGTCATACCTGAATCACCTTGACCCATTAGGGCATAATATGTTGGATTTTATTCCGAATGGCCTGCTCTTTAAAACCACTTTACACAGGAGGAGATGCATGTTTTCCAGCTGGGTTTTTCAAACTTTATTCTTCTAAACTATTTTTGACTTTTGACCATTGGCTGACTGTGTTGCCGGTGACTATGAAACTAAACATGCTGTCATTCAATGACTGCAGGGTGCTTATGTAGAGACTTCTATAAAACTGAAATGACAGATATGTTGTCCAACCACAAGGGTTGACATCGAGAGAAATGTCTGTTTTGAGCTTTCAACGGGTGTGAAAATCTGTCAGTTTCAGCTAACATGAAGATCCAAAGGGAATGAAGTGCAAAATGTGATGTCAGGTGGTTTTGGAGGCTTTTGAGACTAAGACCGTCTGCTTTTGGCCTCTGTTGTGCCTTTAGTTTTATTAATGGAGATATTTTGGAGGTCAAGTTAAAAATCAAATTCTAAATTAAAGTTAATCGTCTATGAATAGCTTCATGTTTGTAATTATAATTATTTAGTTAGTTTTTGTTTAGTTAGTTTAGTAAGTTATTTTGAAGGTTACCAAGTCAATTGCTGGTCACCCAAAGGTCACTCAAAATTGCTGTGACTGTCTGGTGTGTTTTCTGTTTTGCTCAATTGGAACAACTTAGCTAAATTGAATCCTTTCTGTAATACACCTGCATGTGGACATGTGGTTTCTTATGTATACCTTTGTGCAACTCGGAGTCTGTTGCCAATTAATGTTAATTTTTCTCTGTCACTCTGTTATAGCATTTCTAAAATGAATGATAGAAAAAAATATCTATCATATTAAAAATATCTATCTAAAAGTTTCTATCATTGTCTATTTGCACCCTTTCAAACACATTGGCAATAGAATGCAAAAAATCTTGCCTTAATTCTCACTATGTAGGCAAGAGAGGGAGGGCTGACATGACTGGGTCTGTAAATGTGAATGATCTCTCTGCAAAACATAGTTGGAATATGGTGGTGGTTTTAATTCTTTCTGAACAGAGGAAATTAAGTAAAATCAGTAAGATCAGCAATAGCTGGGACTATGAGTGGAAGAAGAATTTAGGATTTTGTGCAATCAGTAAAACAGAGACTTTAAACATGCTTATTTCCACACTAGACACTGCAATCCACAATACTTCCCAGTGAATTAAGCCTCCACCCACCCATATCTCTGCCGGGATCCTTCATGCTGCTGGCTTGGGGTTCTTCTTTATGAACTTCTTCACTTATAAGATCGATAATATCAGGGACAAAATTTTAACAATGCAACCGCCGGACTACAGAATCAGATCAGGGAATGCATCGTAGGCTTCCTGAGGAATTTTTTTTATTTATTTGTTGCTATAGGAGAGGAAGAATCTTGAACTCATTAATTCATCTAAATCAACATCTTGTATGTTAGACCCTATACCAACTAAGCTACTGAAAGAGATGCTTCCAGATGTCATAGATCCTCTTCTTAATATCATTAATTTGTTTTTGTCACTAGGATTTGTACCAAAAACCTTTAAGCTGGCTATGATAAAACTTAAAAAGTCAATTACAGGCCGAATTTCGAATTTACCTTTTCTGTCAAAGATAGTAGAAAAACAGTATCCCCACAACTGTGTTCCTTTCTCGAAAGAAAGGATATCTGCAAGGATTTTTTTTATTTCGGATTAAGACCGTGCCATAGTACCGAGACAGCTCTCTTTAAGAGTCACAAATGATCTGCTCTTATTATCCAATTATGGTTGCATCTCCTTATTAGTGTTACTTGATCTTAATGCTGCATTTGACACAATTGACCACAACATTCTTTTAAATAGACTAGAAAACTATGTTTGCATTAGTGGAATTGCACAGCATGGTTCATACCAATCATACTTATCTGACCGTTATCAGTTTGTAGCAGTAAATGAAGAGATGTCTTATCAATCACAAGTTCAGTATGGCGTACGCAAAGGCTCAGTACTAGGGCCGCTGCTGTTCACTCCGTGACATGCTATCATTAGGAAACATGGAATTAGCTTTCACTGTTACTCTGAATATATTCAGCTCTATATTTTCAAAATCTAACAGAACTTTCCAATTCACAAAATTAACGGAACGCATAGCTGATATAAAAAATTGTATGACTACAAATTTCCTACAACTAAATAAAAATAAATAAATAAATAAATAAAAAATGAACCTTTTGTTCTAATTACACATTGGTACATAGACAACCATTCTCTGAGATTTGTTTTCATGATTATCAAATGTAAACATCATTCATTTAGCAACATCTTCGTTTTGAAGTGCATCTAGCGAGCCTGGACAGCGCCTGAAGAAGTCTGCCATCTTCGCCACCTTACAGCCATACAGCGAGCTACACCATCCAGCGACCATATTCTTTTTAGAGCACTAGTTCCTCCGTGAACTTCACAAAAGAGCAAGCATGCATCTTTTTAAAGATGCCTCGCACCACCTGGTGGCTCATGCCGTACCCCTCTCAGCGTCGGGGACCGCCATCTCATCTGCGCTCTCTGCCTGGGACTGAACATGCAGAGCTCGCCTCGCCGATGGCAGATGCGATCTCTGCAAAGAGCTTCCGAATGTTGACCCTGCGGACTCGAACTCGAAGCCTTTAAAACCGAAGCAGCCGTGCCGCCTTTTGTCTCGCCACCCAAGAAGAAGTGGCGCTCCCAATGGCCCCCGGAACCACAGATGAAAGCGACTGTCTCGCCGGAGCTTCTCCCTTAAGCCTCACTTTCTAAGTATATATTCAGTGAAATCTTTAAGAAGATAATAAATCATCTGACTCAAACAGCTGTACTGTGGGATGTACTGTGTGGGAGTCATTTCACCTCTGAGGTAAATAAACCATTTCAAATATGTTTTGGTGAATTATTTCTTTCTTTAACAAATGGTAAGGATTTGCATAGACAATCCATCAAAAGCATTGTATTTCTCATACAGCTCATGACACACAAAGGGGCGCACACATCATCCCTGTCTCAAAGCACTCACCACTATCACCTTGCCCACATGTCAGTCTGCTAGCAAGACAAATGAGGTTAGCATGTCACTCTGAGAAGTAGAAATCTATTTCAGAAAGCTTTTAGGGAGCAGGTGTGGGAGTCTCTTGCCTGCTTCTGTGATCCATGGCACAGCTTGGTTTTACAAGGTGCTCTTTTCACTGTCACCCAACCGGAAAATGCCTGCCACCTTTCATGCATTCATCCTATTTTTCTCTTCTCTGTCATTTTAGTTGTGCTGCCTTGCTAATATAAAAATACCCAATGTTTCCTCTGTTTCCTCCACATTCCAAATGCAATGCAAAATGCTTATGGCATGGTGCATTTGGAAGAGCACTTTATTTGAGAGCAAAAGCAAAAATGAATGTAAGCAAAGATGGAGGGGATTGAGAACTGCCTGCTACTTATAAAAAGCAATGTTTTTGAACTTTAAATGGACAGTAGTTAAAAAATTAATGAGGGAACATTTACACCATATTTAGGGACTGTCTAAAAGCCTACAGGGATTTTTGCTGTGGCTTTCACTTTTCCCCGACCTGCCCTGCATAGATTCAAAGATGCCAACGTCAACCTTAGAGCCAGAACTGAAATGTATTTTAAAACCAAGTTGTTCTCTGTCCCTGTTAGGTTTATGTCATGCAACATGCATGACATGCAAATGGGACAGAAAAAAAGACATTTTTGCTGGCATGTAGCATGTAGAAAATTCTAGAAAGGCTTATGGAATCACAAATAGTATAAACTGACCTGCTCCATTCACAATTCAAAAATGCATGATGGAGAGAGAGTTGATTTTCAACTAGTCATTTTTTGTATTGAACTCCCTTTGACTTTCCCACAGTGGAACAATTCCCAAACCTCACCCAAAGCTAGTTAAAGGTGTCATGAACTGGCTTTTTACATTTTATTATTGTTGTCTGAGGTCAATGTTTGCTTGGTTTTTGCATTCAAAAACATCAAAATTTATAAGCAATAAGCTATTTTGTACCCTAGTTTTGAGCCTAGCTGAAAAATGCCCAGATTTTATGGGCGTCTCGCACTGCAGACTTGGAAGTAAACGGCCACTGCTGACGTCCCATCAGCTGGAACGTCATTAAAAATAAAGTTTATCCATGCATTCCTATTGGAATCCAGAGGATGCATATGCAGCAACTATCTTCTTCCACAACCAGGCACTGCACAATATTTTGTATTGCCCGGTAGCTCAATCCGGTTTGTCATCACGAGGTAGGCCTATGTTATTTAGCTATGCGTGTAATGCACGAATCTGTGGGAGGGGCTAAACCGGCCGTGTTGAAGAAGGCGTTGATCTTCTTCTGCGGTGGTGGTGTTTTATCCTCTTTGACGTCATAGTTCCCCACTTTGAAAAAAAACGAGTCGTTTGCTGAGCCTGGTGTCAATAAAAACTTTTATTGGACTAACAAGGACGTTTTGAGTTCTGAAACTTACAGGATATTCTTATAATATGATGACCTCTTTGATGTCAAAAGCTCAAGGAAAATTAGATTTCTCAGTTCATCACCCCTTTAAGTAATATACAATTTTGTCATATTTTCTGGACTCTCATTTCCTGTTTTGGAGTTGAATAGGGCTTAAAAGTTTATAAAGGGCAGTCCTATGTTTTGTCACCCACAGCTGTCTCTGTCAGGTCTTAAGGCAACAAGGAAAGTGGAAACAAGTTACAGACAGTTGTAAGTTAATTCTAAGAGTACACAGTTTTACAGGTACATATGTCAGGGTGAGTATGTATAGAATTAAAGGGACTCAAATTTCTAGGTTACTAGAAAACACTATAGTGAAAGGTTAAAGGCACACTGCGGAACTTTCTTGGCCACTAGATGGTGCTCTGACCTCTAAATTTCACTTCTAGCGTCCCTAGAGGCCACAAGCGCCGCAACACTGTCATAAATTAAAGTCAACAAACAATTAACCGGTCAGCCTCCCGTATCTTTAGATTGTGTGTGCTTGCAGTGTTTGAGGCGAGCAGCCTTGCCGTGCTCGATTTCTTTATAGCAGTCGGCTGAGAGAGAGCGAGCGGGGTGAGCCCCGTGGAGCTTATCATGTCTGTGAGTGAATGTGGATGTGGGACAGCGGGCGCATTCACTGCACTGAAAACATTGTCGGTCTGAGCTGACTGTATGTTTGTTGTTTTATTTTTACAGAAACTGTGGGAAATGTGGTGTGTAACGTTAGTGTCTGTGGGTACTACTGAGTCACGTTCACTACATTTAATGTAACGTTACATTTGACATAAGGCGATTTTATTAGTGCGAGCCCTGCACTGATGCGGGCTGTATTTGTGTGTAGAAATGAACACTGGGCTGTGGGCATTTTATTACACTCATAAGACCATCGGCTGGAATACCAGAAAATACAACACTGCTTATATGAATTTATCTGGGTTACCTTGGAAACGGCATTTGTGTTCAGGCAAGCGTCCGTATCGGTCGAGCACCCCTCCTCCTCATTTAGCTCACGCCAGCGAGCGAAGCGAAAGCTAGTCCAACGTGTTAATCATCGTCCTGGCTTTTAATTTGTCACTCTCCCCTTTTCTTTTTTTAGTTTTCTTCTGATAAAACCGTTGCCTTCTTGCTTGTAGCTGTTGTTCGGCCATGACGAAAACATACAGACGGCAATCAAAAGAGAGTTAAGCACTAACGTCAGAATCTGAGGAAGTTTGGGGTGGTGGGGGAAGTGACGTATGCCGGAAAGCGGTCGAATTTTGTAGTTCTTTTTGTGTCATTCAACCTATTGTAAGTCGACTGTACCTTCTCAATCGGTTTTGGTAATATATTATAAAGGTTGAAGAGTTCCACAGTGTGGCTTTAAACAGACTATTTGATGACTAACATTAGCAGTTAGTACAAACATATAATTAACATATATTATATGTTCAACTGTCTATATTATAAAATATACACAACCAAGCAAAGAAAAAAATGCTTGTAATTAAGACTGTAACATTGACTTACATGTCGAGGAGAAAGCAAGACTTCAGCGTCTCTCTGAAATCTTTCTCCTCCATTAGCTATCATGACATTTACTCTTGTTTTTTGTACTATGTGATCACGTTTCCTTTTCCGTTCAATTTGGGACTTGGGGACAAGGATTTCTTCTCCTGTGGCTCGGCATACATATGATCCGCCATAGAAAATAAAATTACAATTCAGCTTTTTAAAATTGCCGTGTTTAGAGCGCCTAAGGTTTAACACTAGAAGTGCCAGAATTCCCAAACTACTAGAACGGCCACAAACGGTCATTTTGACCGTTAGATTCAAAACAGTGTTTATTTTGTTCATTTTTTCAAAGATGAAAATCGAGACGATAATAATATTTAATGATAATAATAATAAATAGGCTAATAGCAGAACTAGTGAACAGCCCATGCAGCAAAACAAACAGCACAGGACAGGGCAGCGGAGCTCACCAGGATCATCCGACATGAATGAAACATCTGGATCGGATTTGGCCGTGTCTGATGATAGCAGCCGTCTCTTTTTCCTTGATGTGGACTCTGACTCTGAATCACTCTCTGATGAGGAGGAAATGTTAACTTGCACCCAGGAAACTGTCACTTTCCACCTCCGATTGTTCCCCTGCATCCGAATCATCACTCGTCAAGTTCTGAAGCATCTCCAGGGCATCCTGTAGTCCGGTTTTATTTGCTTATTTCTGATCAACAACTAATATAGAAATTATTACTGTAGCAAACACCGCTGTGACCGGAACGGACCTTTCTGTTGACAGTTGAGTGAGACCACGATCAACCGCGGGATATTTAACAAAACAAACAAAAAAAAAAACGGTGAAATTCAGTGCCGCCAATATGACCGTCTATGGCCGAAATAGGTAAATATGTTCATTTTTTTTGTTTTGCCTTACGTTTTTCTTAACTTAATTTATATGAAAAGCATTTTAAATGAAAATACAGACAATTTTAGGAGAAGTCAGGTACCAGCAGGATTTTATAATTTTTTTCAACAAAGTTATTGTAGATATAAAATTCAAAACGGTCAAAATAACCGGTATGGCCGTTCTAGTGTTAAGCGCCTCTCATTTCTCTGCTCGTCCGGTTCTGCTGTTTCATGTGAAGCTGGCTCTGAATGAGACCGCGTTGTGGAAATGCGTTTGCCTAGTACTTTTAATTGATCCTCTCTGCTATTACAGTTTTTCAAGATGGCGTAATGAGATGGAAGCCTCCGTGGACTTACTCATCCCATGTATATAAAGATAATAAAGTTTTACGAGGATAAGTCAGATAATTGGCAGAGGTATTTGTACACCACTGAGGACATATGAACAAAAATATTGATATTGAAATATTGAAAAAATTACACACAGTCCCTTTAAGAATATGAAGATAATTTTGAAGTGTGTGTGTGTGTGTGTGTAATGTAGAAAATTAGTCTGGTCCCAGACTGTCTATTCTATATTTGTTTGGTTCTCCTACAAAATACCTTTCACACAAATGCTTAAGCAGGCTAATTAGTCCTGACTAGGAGCTTTACAATAGGCAAATAATCACCATGGACAGATTTATACTGCAAATAAAAACTCATAAAGGCCCAGTTTGATATTTTGCATAAGAATTAATATGCTCACGCAAATCACATGAAATTTAACCTCATATAACACCTTTTGGTCAGCTATGCATCACACGATGCATATGCAGTGCACTTCAAATCGTAAAAAAATATATTGATAAAAAATGTACTCACAAATAATATAATATTAATGAAATAAATGCCACTTAAAGGTTCACTTCACCCATTTGCATTAAGCTGCATTAAGTGTTTTACTTCCTGCTTATCGTGACGTAAAAAAACGTAATTTTGTGTCACGATAAGCAGGCACGTCATATTTCATTAAAATCTTTAGAACTACATATATTAGCTCATTATTATTTCAGGGTGTGGGACCCACTCACCCTACAAGCCTATTACAGATCAGTAGGTGGGACTTCACTTGCAGAAACTGAAATCAATATCCGCCATCTTGTTTGGAAGCTAAGCTAACAAGCGCTGTAGAGATAGTAAGTTATGACAATGACGGAAGAAACTAAACATGATATGGAAGAAGAGGATATTGAAATTCTGCTGCTCGAATCCGATGTTCGTGGCTATCTTTACGAGTCGCAGTATAGTTTAGAGCAGCTGAGGCTGATGGAGGAGCAGGAGACACCGAGGCCGCAGCCTGTCCCGGTCGAGGACCCCGCACTGACTCTGGCGCTGGGCGGATTGCTGTTGCCTGTACTCTCGCTGCGTGCTACGGCCTACGGACACAGCCCGTCTGCTGCAGAGAATTTCAATGATGGCAATTTCTCCTGGAGGAAATCTCTGAATCAGACAACCACACGGACGTTTGTGTTGTGATAGTTTCGCCTGACTAACATCCAGGTATCATGCAGTAATTCACCAAACAGAAATAAATACAGATGAGGAGTAATTCACTAATGAGTTTGCCAATGTAACGTTAACGGGGTTTGTTGTGGAAGAAGGAGGCAGGAACCGGCGAACATTTAAGCATTTTAATAGTAAAATGAACAAATACAAAACGTATAAGCCAGCAGCCCCTCATTGGCGACTGCTGTAATGTTACACACAACAGTAACAAAACACAACATAAAATCAGGCCTGTTTCTCTCTCGTTCTGCCGTCGTCGCTCCCCGTTTTATGCTTTTGTTTCTCCGTGAGAGACGCAAGACTGGAGCGCGCCTTACAGGTGTCTTTCATTATCAGTCTCTGTTATAACTCACGCCACCAGCCTCGCGCAAAGCACCGTCCTCTTAAGTTACATCCCTCGCCCTCGATCGTCCTGCTCGCCACAGCCAACTAGACATTTTGTGTGAAATGAATTTCAAACTCTGGTGACAGCTAATGTTAGCCTTGTAGACGGAAGACGAGTGAATTCTCTGTTTGCGCTGTTCCCATAGACTGGCTGTTCCGGGTTAGTGGGTGTGGCTTGCGGAGCTGTGCATTGTGGGAGATGTAGTTTTTTCATATATAGGCGCCCCTTGGTTATTTTCTGTCTTTTCTCGTCAAGAGGGCACCAAATTAAAAAATTATTTTACATTTTGACTACATATATGATCCACTTTCAATAAAGATTAATGTTGCAATGGGTGAAATGCTCCTTTAAATCAAGAGCATAGACTTTCATTTGTTTCTTAAAGGGATAGTTGAAAAAAAATATTTTATTAATTACCACACAGTAATTAATTAGTGGTTATTTTATTCATTTCCACACTAAAAAAATATATATATTTTTTATGAAATCTGAGAGTTTTATTTCCCTCCATTGACAGCTATGCAATGACCACTTTGACACTTTAAAAAGTTTGTAAATAGATTGTAAAACTATTCCATTTGAATTGAGTGGTTTAGTACAAAATTTTCAATAAAAAGTACATTGAATTATATTTTTAGTTTAAAGGGCACCTATTATGCCACCTATTGCGACCGGCGTTTGTAGGGGGACTGAGCCCGGTCTACGAAGACAGGGGGCAGTCACCCGTGCGAACGGGGGAGCCTGCAATTGATTGAGAAATATATAAATCAAAAATGTACTTTGAGTGTACGTGAATTTGGCAAGACAAAATTGATTTTGGGAGGTGGGTTGGAGGGTGACGAAATGAAGGAGTGCGGCAGGTGCTTTGAATGAAAGTTTTAATTAGATAGGGCTTGGTGTGCATCTCGGATGTGAAAGCAGCTGGATCTGATGTACGTTTTGAACGCTTCTGAAGACCAGCGACCTAGGGTTTGCATTTGTTAATGGGAGAGACCTTTTTGAGCGGCTGGTTGCTGCTCCGATGCGAAAGGAGTGACTTGAGAATTGATTAGCTGCGATGCCAGATTGGATGAGAACTGCTTTAAGATGTTTCTGGAACCAGAATCTTGTGGTTGGTTGGAGTCGAACAGCGAAGAGTGGATTGGAGTGGGGATTTGACCATGGAACGTCTACGCAGTAAGTAGTTTAAAAGAGAGCGGTAAGGTTGAATGGGAGTGACCAACTGAAAATGTGAACAAAGTTTTCACGACCGACTGAAAACATAAACGATTTGAGTGACCGACTGAAAACGTGAATGAAACTTTCTTTTCTCAATCTGTTTTGCTTTGTTTAATAAAGATAATGTTTCATTATCTACGATCTGTATCTGAAATTGTAGGGTGGATATTCAGTTGAATTTTGAAGTGATTGCGAATTCAGAGCAACAAAGAAAACCGAAGAAAGCTAGGATGAACATTGCTTCTAGAGTGCGGGCGGTGTTTTAACTGCGCTAGTTAAGTGCTATCAAAGTGTCTCGTCAGAGCGATTGAGTGCACACGAGAGAGGTATGTATCAACCCGTCTTGGTTAAAGGTGCATTGCGCAACATTTCATGTTAAAAATATAAATTTTCCTAACCCATACATGCTTAAACAATTGCCTGATGGGCTGAATGAGCCCTTCTCTGATCACTGCGATCGACTCTACAATCCTGTACAGTAACATAAATAAGAGGGATTCGGGCTTAAATTTGAGACTGGGCATACACGTCATGCTCGTTCACGCTCGCATGGAAATGTCTGCCAGGCTTTGTGTATCGCAGCCATTCGCCGTATCAGAGAAGACAACTCGAGCAACAAAATTTTAGTCAACTTTTGACAAAAGTAGAAGATGGATTCAAAGGGGCTGTTACACCTGGTCACTTCATGCGTTTTCTGTGATCGGATAGCTATTCAATCGTGAAAAGGCAAGGTGTAAATGCCCTCCGAAACGCATTGGAGACGGATTTGAATCTGATCGCTGCAAACCACTTGAGGACGTGGTCTGGGCCGCATTCCAGACGAAACAGGACAAGTGTAAATGCATCTGGGTTGTTGAAACCAGGCTGACGACGCTACTGTGACACGCATGATCACCTCAGATGAGCAGCTGAGCGCCTATTCATCAAGCCAGCATGCCGCAATCTATCTCAAATCAAAGTGAAAGTAAGTCGGAGACGCTTAATACTACCATCTTCATTAAAAGTAAAGAAATTAAATGATCTTACCAGGGCTGTTGCTGCTCTCTCTTATTGCTGTCTTTATATTCGGATTTATATCTTTATATCTTTCCTTTCATATATTTAAAATGACTTGCAGATGTATAACTTTATTACCTCATTATGACTATAACTAAAGATGTGTGCGGCTGATGCTCCTTTGGTTATGAACAGCTCGTGCAAACGTGTGTGATCCATGAGCGCGCACACCTCTAGTTGCAGTTTCGCTTGTCGCCAGAGGGGGCATAGTTCTGCAAAAACTCAGAGACTTGTGTTTTGCACCTTTAAGGGAATACCATAGTTTAATATGAAAAAAAAAACGGTGGAGTATCTCTTTAACCAATGTCTCTGCTGCTGATACTAGTATAGTTAATTGCAATACTAATAAGCAAAAATTACTTTTGATAAACATCAATTGTTTCCTTGTTTTTTTATTGCCTTTATTTATTTATTTGTGTATTTATTTATGTATTTATTTGTTTTTGGCTATTAAAAAAAACAGCAAGCAAAGCAAAGTCAATGTAATAAGTTCCTTTTTCGAAGTAACACAATACAGTAACTCATTACTTTTAATAGTAACTTCATCATAGTAACTTTTAATAGTATCCCCAACACTGATGCATGCTAGGCACATATTCTTTTACAGTGCCTATAGACTGAAAACGTAAATACCCATGTGCATGATATTACAGATTTCACAAATTTAACAATTTTTTTATAGTTTACATGGAGATAAAAGGTTAAAAAAAAAAAACATGCTCTTTAAAACACAATTTCAAAAGATCCACAAATTCCATTGTCGTGTAAATGAATGGCCAAAACATTTTCTGTTTCAGTTAAAAATGGTTTTGTGTAAATGCCCACTGAGAGGCTTCATCGGTTCTTGGATAGTAGAGGCACCCCACTATTTAAATCTCGGCACACATCATGACAATTATAGTCTGGGACGTGCAGTGGTGTACAGTGGTGTAAAAAGGATTAATTGGTGGAAATTGTCCATAATAGGTAACTGATTAAATGTTTCAACAAATAGAAAAATGAGTTTGGTTGATTTTGACTAAACCTTTATTAGACACTCCACAGTGATGTGGATCAATGTAAACCTCCACAAAGGAGTGAAGCATGAGTAAAGAATTGAACATAAACGTTTCGCTCTTTTTGTGAACCAAATTGGATGCAGGGAAATCTATCTTGAATTTGTTTGTCAGAATTGTTGACAAGGGCACAGCAGTGTTTGTCCCCACTGGGTCTGGGGAAAACTATTTCTCTCTTTGAAACTCGAGCTCTCCTTCACTGCCCTTTCAAGTCACTGTGCCAATTAGCAATAGGCTGTGGCTCTTTTCTTGGGTCTTTTCGTGTGGATTTGACTTGGCCTGCCACTCATGATGAGTAAAAAAAAAACAAAAAAAAACAGGCGTTGAAAAGAAGCAGCTCTCTGTTCCGGTTTCTTACATTTTTCCTTCCTGTTAGTGCATGACTCTGTCACATCGTTGCTGCCTTCATGGTATCTTTATATAGCAGGAATAAACTGGAGATGAAGGAGAGCAGGGGCACTACTCACACATCTCAAGAGTAATCATTACCTCCATCTCTGCTCCAACACACACCCGCTCAAATACTTTTCCATAGTTTGGACACAAGCCTTATCTAGGATGCCAAATAATTCCCCTTTTGACCTCTGTGAACAATCATCCATATCTGGTTACAGCTCTTTATATGAATAATTTCTTTTTTGAGAACAAATGTATCTCTGATAACAACACCATACAACTGAGTGCAGTGTATTTTAGAATCAACCAAACTTATTTTATTATATTTTTTTTTGTCTTTTAAGTCATCATATTTATAAATTAATTTGGATGTAATGAAGACAACCTGATGTGCTAGCTGTACAAAGTGGCATGAACACAAACACTTGAGAAATCAAGAACTCGTATTGTTATATTCTACTACCTTGTTGTTTCTATTTTTCCAAGTTTTGTACTTCCTGTGTTTAGTTCCTGTTTGCATTTCCTTATTTACCCTCATTAGTTTCCATAGTGTTTAATCAATTTCACCTGTGCCTTGTTATCCTCTTGTTTGCCATATCGTGCTGCCCGAATGAAACTCACGTATGTCCAAAATGGTTACTTTTCAGGAAGTGAAAAAAAAAAACATGTAATTTCAAAAGCAGCTGAACGTAGCGTTGTCATGCTTGGCACAACATCTTTAAATGTAACCATATTCTTGCCAGTGTCATAATATAATCCATATTTGACCCAAAATCGAGTTTAAATGGACATACGTGCATATTGTATAGTAACGGTGGTTCGATACTCGTTCTTCCGATCATTAATTAGAATGACCAAATTGCGTTTCATATTGACAGATGAATAGGCTACGCTCAGTTTATAAAATACGCTCGGTTTATTAAATATCTCTTGCAAACTATGAAGAGACAATGAATCAATACACTGGCATGGATGGCGATGCTAGACTGATACTTTATTTACATATCTGACTATAACGTGTCATAGCCTATATAACAAGCTCCCACTCGTTTATTTTTTTTGCATTTTTGGGAGGAGTAAAATATACATATGTGGTTCAACCAGATTGCGTTTACACCTAGTAAAGATCCGAACACAATGCGAGCCAGACTACCTCCAGATGGTCAGGCAGATCCGATTACAATCCGATCACAACGTATTTATACCTTGCATTAACATGTCTTTTTTATTATCCGTATATCTGGATACAGATCGCATTATAATACCAGGTGTAGGGGTCTCAGAGACGAGACCGGCGAGAAACTTCACGAGACCGGCGAGATGCCTCCACAGGGCGGGGAGATACCATACTGTCTATGGGAGATACGCTGCGTGATTGACAGCTTTGACAGCAAATGGAAATGATTTCACAACTTTTCATTGGTCATTTAGATAATGTGACGCATGCTCTATACGGAAATGAACCTGGACATTCTATCAAATTTCATTCAATCGTCAAAATGGACATACGCGGTTTTCATCGGACTGCGACCAATATGCACCTTTGTTTGAGTCTTTAATTGTCAGTCATTGTTTGTAGAGCCCATTGTGCGTCCATTTCCTCTATTTGATTTTTTTTTCTCCTGTTCACACCTTCTAGATTATTATCATCTTCACTACTTGTATTTATGTTTGCCTGTGTGGTAGGATGGGTGATCTGCTTGTATTATATAGTATAGAGTTGGTGGGCGGGTTTAACACAATGACGGCAGAGTTATGACGGTTCTGCGCCGTGATTTCCATAGGTGATTTCCCTGATACTTGAAAACAAACAAGATGCAGCTGGCGAACAGCGGTCTTTCCATTCCGGCTTTGGCCGTGACTCGGATGACTTGGAGTTAAGAGAATGTCACTTAAGTCATTCTTAAAAAAGAAGATGTGTTCAGAGTTTTGACGACTGCAGACCGCAAAAGTTTAATATATCAACTTGCTCCGCTGGAAACGCATGGGACTCACTCAGCCACAGCCCTTCATTGCTCTGGTTGGTTACCGCTATCCTATGGCATGCAGAGGGTATTGAAAGACAACCTTTTATCCTGCCCCCGGATTGAGGTATGCCAATTGTGAGTTCCCAGACCTAACATCTTGATAGGTCTGGCTTGCCAGGCTAGTAATTGTTTATAACTATTAGGTTTCTACTAGTGTGTGAATGGAAGTATCGTGCTTCCTATTAAAAGAATTGTACGCTCTTAATTCAAAAGATGGTTTAATTGAAATCTGTGTAAAATGTTTTGTATGATTATAATAATCTATAATGTTTAAACTGTGGTCTGTTGTTTCTCTGCTAAGTGCTGGAACCCAGGCAGATCACAGATAACGATAAGTAGAAGTAGATCCACTTCCAAAATTAAGGCAGTGCCTCATTGGCCAGAAGTTTTCTGGGAGGTTGGACAAACTTTTAAGTTAAAGACCCGAACAAAGGAGCAAGCCTTAAGTTTGCGCTTCTCTCTAAAACAGCAAGACAGTGTTCTTGTTTATGTTTCTCTCTGAAAAAACAAAACAAAACAAAGAGTGTGTTTGCACGCTTCTTAAACCTCATGGGTGTGGTCATCTAGAAAATTATCAAGAGATGACATTGGACAGACCAGTAACTAAATTAGACCAGCAGACAAATAACCCATCAAGATCAGGGTTAAAACATATCCTTCAAGCCATCTAACTCATCTTACTTTCATTTCTTTCCTGTGTTTTCTGTCAAGTTATTGGTAAAGGAAACAAATGAGGTTCGTACAGCGACGTACTTGGAGCTGGTTTTTATTTAGCCATCAGCACATAACATCCGGGCCAGAGCCGGAACAGCCCCTTTTATTTTCAAAATACAAGCATTCTTTTACACTATAATTCCAAAATACCACATCTCCCTTTCTTTGAGAACAAAGGGTCAATGTCAATAAATCACAAGTCAAGTCTTTGCGGCTTTCTAACCTCTCTCCCACATCTGGTCCGCCACAATCTCTGGACCCTCTCTGGGAGATATTGTCACTAGTGGAGCTGGTTCTGGTGATGTTGACTCTGGTGCATCTTCCTCCTTCGGTGATTTATCAATGTCAACCATCCCACTGTTAGTCTGTAATGGCTCCAAGTGATGCCGGTTCCTCCTCAACGTGCCCTGAGGCACCTGGACGATATATGAGCGAGGGGTGGTGTGTGTAGATATCACTGTGCCCTGCACTCGTGAATCAGTGATCCACACATCCTCTCCAGGGACTAACGGCTCCAGGTTTCTCGTGCCATGTCTCTTGTTGAAGTACTTTGCATCGTTCCCCCTCTTCTTCCTTTCTTTAGCATCTAGTGTGTTGTAATCAGGCAAAACTGGAGTCAGCAGGGCTGGAAGGGCAGGAACAGTAGTGCGAGGCGGCGCCCCATCAACAGCTCCGCTGGACTATAACCATTCTGTAGAGGGGTTGCTCTGTAAGCCAGCAATGCTAGATATGGGTCTGATGCCTTTGTTAGGAGGTTTTTCATGGTTTGTACCGCGCGTTCCGCCTCCCCATTACTCTGGGGAAACTTGGGGCTGCTTGTAATATGCACAAAGCCATACTCTGCTGCAAAGGCTTTAAAATGGCTACCAGAGAACTGGGGCCCATTGTCACTTCTAAGAACTTCACAAATTCCATGACGAGAAAAAATGGATTTCAGGTGGACCACCACATTTGTAGACCTTGTGGGTGACAACAGCTCAATTTCCACATACCTTGAGAAGTAATCTACTACGAGTAGGTATGTCTTGCCTTTCAGCATGAATAAGTCTGCTCCCACCGTTTGCCACGGCCTCTCTGGCCTCTCCGTCGACATCAGCGGCTCTTTGACATTCCTTCTCTCTTGAATGCAGGTTCTACATTTCAGTACCATGTCCTTCAGCTGACTGCTGAGCCCTGGCCACCATACTGTCTGTTTGGCCAGGCCCCTGCACTTTGTCACCCCCAAGTGTCCCTCATGTAGTCTCTGTAGCACATCACCTTGTAAGGCAGATGGAATGACGAGCCTTGTGCCCCGCAGCAGCAGTCCATCATGCACCGTCAACACTGTTCTCTCGGGCCAGTAATGTCTCAGCTCTCCCTGCAGTTGGCTTTTGTCAGGCCAGCCGTCTGTGCAGTACTTCATCAGTGCAGAGCATGTGCCGTCTGCCCTCAGGTGCTCACGTAAGCTGCTCAGATAATCTCCACTGGCAGGAATATTGCAGATGACAGAGTCTACATAGATGTTGGTATCCTCCAGTAGACTTGTATCCGTATGTGCCTCTGCAGTTCTAATGGGAACACGAGATAAGGTGTCGGCTGTCCACAGGCTTTTCCCAGGGACATGATTAACTGTATAATTATACCTCATAAGTCGCATCCTAAATCTTTGGATTCTTGGTGGGAGGTCATCCAGAGCCTTCCCGCCCAGCAGACTCACCAAGGGCTTATGGTCAGTTTCCAGCTCGAATGGTCTTCCCAGGATAAAACAACTGAACCTTTCACAAGCCCATGTTACAGCTAATGCCTCCTTCTCTACTTGAGCATAGCGCTGCTCTGTCGGTGTCATTGACCTGGACGCATATGCCACCGGTGACCACCTGGCATCATTCTTCTGCAACAGGACTGCCCCCAGGCCAAAGGAAGAGGCATCAGCAGAGATCTTTAATGCACTGTTTGGGTCGTACAATGTGAGCACTGGTGTGGATGACAGCTCTGTTTTTAACTGATCAAAGGCCGCCTGCTGCTCTGTCCCCCAGTACCAGTGGTTCTTCTTAGACAGCAGGTCTCTTAGCACTTTGTCTTTTTCAGCCAGGTTAGGCAGAAGCGGCCCAACTGATTGACCATGCCCAGAAAACTCCTTAATTCGCTGACATTTTTGGGTGCGTCCATCTCTTGCACAGCTCTCGTCTTCTCTGGATCTGGCTTCACTCCATCTGCCGAAATCACATGACCTAGGAATCTGACTGTATGACGTGAAAGCTCACATTTGTCCATGTTGAGCGTAATACCGGCCTTTTGTGCCTTCTCAAGCACCGCCTGTAGCCGTATATCATGCTCAACCTGCGTCTGTCCCCAGACCAGGATGTCATCCATGTGACACAGTACCCCCTCAGACCACCGGTCACTTCTGTCATCATCATCCTTTGAAAGTGCTCGGGGGCTGAAGCTATGCCAAAAGGAAGCCGGTTAAAATGATAGCGCCCGAAAGGCGTGATGAAGGTGGTGTATTTGGCAGACTCTTTTGTCAACGGTACTTGCCAAAAGCCCATATTAGCATCTAATTTGCTAAATACTGTTGCCCCAGCTAGCATGCCCAGGGTGTGCTCGACAGAAGGCAGGATAAACTTTTCTCTGCATACTGATTCATTCATTCTTGTGAAATCCACACAAATGCGAACAGTACCTGCTTTTCGGCACCACCACCATCCCGGCGCACCAATCAGTCGGCTCCTCGATCTTAGTAATTACGCCCATCTCCTCCATACGGTCTATCTCCTTCTTCACCTTTCCCATAAGAGGCAGAGGGACTCTGCGTGGTGCGTGAAGAGAGAAGGGCACAGCCTCTGGCTTTAATTTAATTGAGTATGGCCTCCGTACAAGACCCAAGCCGCTGCACAGCTTCGGATACTGTTGTTTCAGCGATTCAATAGTGATGTTGTCAACCCTGCACACAAGCTGAAGCTGTTCTATGGCCGGCCTTCCCAGAAGTGCAGTGTGCAGGTCTTTTACTATATAAATGTCCTCTATGGCTGTCTGTGCGCCTCTCCGCAGGGTTTCTCTGGCTACACCTAGGACAGATAATACATTGCCACCTGGCCCAAACAATGGGCGGCTCGACACTGCCAGGCGCATCATCTCAGGTCCCCCTGTAATGTCGTTATACAACTCAGCTGGCAGGGCAGTAACGTCAGCTCCCGTATCGATTTTAAAGCACACTTTTTTATCTCTCACTTGCAGCTGCACGGTCCAAGGGTCTTTTCCCGCATCCACGGCACCCAGAAATAAACTCTCTTCTTCTTCTGTAGTGACAGCATTCAAAGATTTCACACTGGTTCTGCACACTTTCCCATAATGTCCCGTTTTTCCACAGTTGTGACACACAGCATCTGTAGCAGGGCATTCTGATCTCCCATGTGAGGGCATTTTCCCACATCTGTAACAGGCCTTTGAACCTCGCTGTGGCCATACATTAGCTTTATATTTGCCTGGTGTTTGTGCTTGTGGCTGAAAAGATTGTGCAGATGGCTGAAGTTTTGAGGGAAATTTGTATTTTCTGTACCTTTTTACATGCACAGCATCAACGTTAGAGCACTCGCTCAGCGCCGCCGTTTCTCCCTTAAATCACACTGCTGTCGTCTAACTTCTTCAGACTGCCTAGTCTTGGTTATAGCAGTTTCAAGGGTTAGATCACTGTCTAGTTGTAACCTTTCCGACAATGAGACGTTTCTCAGCCCGACCACCAACCTGTCACGTATCAGCTCATTCTGTAACTGTCCATACTGGCAATGTTCCGCTAGTCCATACAGAGCAGTTATAAAGGAATCCACCGTTTCGCCCGGCAACTGCACACGCTGGTTAAACTTGGCTCTTTCATATATTACATTCTTTTTAGGCACAAAAAATGCATCAAAGCCCTCCTTAACATCCGTGTACTTCTTCCTCTCCTCTGCAGTTAGCGTTAGCCCCTTAAGCACATCTTCGGCTTCATCACCCATACAATACACCAACGTGTTTACCTGGTTTTCTTCCGACGTTGAATTTAAATTGCTTGCGAGCCGAAAGCGGTCAAATCTCCTAATCCAGCGCTCCCATTCTTGAGGTTTGGTAAAATCGAATGGCTCTGGAGGTTGTATCGTGAACGTAGCAGTTGGTGTAGATTGCGCCATCTCTGCCGGCTCGTCTCCTATTTCTTACCAAAACGCTCGCTTACTCCTTTTCCCTTCTCCGCTCACAAGTCGCCCACTTCTGACACCATGTCAAGTTATTGGTAAAGGAAACAAATGAGGTTCGTACAGCGACGTACTTGGAGCTGGTCTTTATTTAGCCATCAGCACATAACATCCGGGCCAGAGCCGGAACAGCCCCTTTTATTTTCAAAATACAAGCATTCTTTTACACTATAATTCCAAAATACCACAGATTGGACAGTTTTATTTGGACATTAAGGGCTTTATTTTGTGTTCATTTGTTGTTGATGCTGTTTATTCGATTCCACAGAATAACTGTTCACACAAAAGACTGAGTCTCGCTGTATCGCTCAGGCTGCACTGCAGTGTCTATTCACAGGCGCAATCCCACTACTGATCGACACGGGGACTTTGACCTGCTCCGTCTCCGACCTGGGCCGGTTCACCCCTCCTTGAGACGACCTGGTGGTCCTGGGCTCCCCCAGAAGCACCATATCGATACCGAACTTCAGTGCGGACACCCAATCGACATAGTCCCACCGCAGGTGCAATCCCACTACTGATCGACACGGGGACTTTGACCTGCTCCGTCTCCGACCTGGGCCGGTTCACCCCTCCTTCAGACGACCTGGTGGTCCCGGGCTACCCCCAGAAGCACCATATCGATACTGAACTTCAGTGCGGACACCCGATCGACATAGTCCACCGCAGCCCAGAACCCCTGAGCTCATGCAATCCTCCAGCCTCAGCCTCCCAGTAGCTTGGACTACAGGCACACGCCACTGCACCCGGCGAGAGCTGTAAGAATCAGCGCTGCTACTGAATCCAGTGGCTCACAGCGCCCTCTAGTGTATGAAAACAAAATACCAGGGAATGATTAGGCAGGATCCGATGAACTAAAGTATTTTACGATCTCTTTGGTAGCTAGCTATATTGTTAAAGGTAAGTGGTACATTGTTGTATTCAATCCTTTTTAAATTGCTAAATTATTTTTGCACAATACATTTAAATTATAGCTGTCTAACAACATGTAGGCCCTAGCCTGAGGTTTTTATTTCTTTATGTTTTAACTACTAGCCCATTTATCTTAATCTATTCTAATTGGTAATAAATGAAGACTGGATTGGACAGTTTTATTTGGACATTAAGGGCTTTATTTTGTGTTCATTTGTTGTTGATGCTGTTTATTTCGATTCCACAGAATAACTGTTCACACAAAAGACTGAGTCTCGCTATATCGCTCAGGCTGCACTGCAGTGTCTATTCACAGGCGCGATCCCACTACTGATCGACACGGGGACTTTGACCTGCTCCGTCTCCGACCTGGGCCGGTTCACCCCTCCTTAGACGACCTGGTGGTCCCGGGCTCCCCCAGAAGCACCATATCGATACCGAACTTAGTGCGGACACCCGATCGACATAGTCCACCGCAGCCCAGAACCCCTGAGCTCATGCAATCCTCCAGCCTCAGCCTCCCAGTAGCTTGGGCTACAGGCACACGCCACTGCACCCGGCGAGAGCTGTAAGAATCAGCGCTGCTACTGAATCCAGTGGCTCACAGCGCCCTCTAGTGTATGAAAACAAAATACCAGGGAATGATTAGGCAGGATCCGAATGAACTAAAGTATTTTACGATCTCTTTGGTAGCTAGCTATATTGTTAAAGGTAAGTGGTACATTGTTGTATTCATTCCTTTTTAAATTGCTAAATTATTTTTGCACAATACATTTAAATTATAGCTGTCTAACAACATGTAGGCCCTAGCCTGAGGTTTTTATTTCTGTATGTTTTAACTACTAGCCCATTTATCTTAATCTATTCTAATTGGTAATAAATAAAGACTGGATTGGACAGTTTTATTTGGACATTAAGGGCTTTGTTTTGTGTTCATTTGTTGTTGATGCTGTTTATTCGATTCCACAGAATAACTGTTCACACAAAAGACTGAGTCTCGCTGTATCGCTCAGGCTGCACTGCAGTGTCTATTCACAGGTGCGATCCCACTACTGATCGACACGGGGACTTTGACCTGCTCCGTCTCCGACCTGGGCCGGTTCACCCCTCCTTAGACGACCTGGTGGTCCCGGGCTCCCCCAGAAGCACCATATCGATACTGAACTTAGTGCGGACACCCGATCGACATAGTCCACTGCAGCCCAGAACCCCTCAGCTCATGCAATCCTCCAGCCTCAGCCTCCCAGTAGCTTGGGCTACAGGCACGCGCCACTGCACCCGGCGAGGCTGTAAGAATCAGCGCTGCTACTGAATCCAGTGGCTCACAGCGCCCTCTAGTGTATGAAAACAAAATACCAGGGAATGATTAGGCAGGATCCGATGAACTAAAGTATTTTACGATCTCTTTGGTAGCTAGCTATATTGTTAAAGGTAAGTGGTACATTGTTGTATTCATTCCTTTTTAAATTGCTAAATTATTTTTGCACAATACATTTAAATTATAGCTGTCTAACAACATGTAGGCCCTAGCCTGAGGTTTTTATTTCTTTATGTTTTAACTACTAGCCCATTTATCTTAATCTATTCTTTCTAATTGGTAATAAATGAAGACTGGATTGGACAGTTTTATTTGGACATTAAGGGCTTTATTTTGTGTTCATTTGTTGTTGATGCTGTTTATTTGATTCCACAGAATAACTGTTCACACAAAAGACTGAGTCTCGCTGTATCGCTCAGGCTGCACTGCAGTGTCTATTCACAGGCGCGATCCCACTACTGAGCGACACGGGGACTTTGACCTGCTCCGTCTCCGACCTGGGCCGGTTCACCCCTCCTTAGACGACCTGGTGGTCCCGGGCTCCCCCAGAAGCACCATATCAATACTGAACTTAGTGCGGACACCCGATCGACATAGTCCACCGCAGCCCAGAACCCCTGAGCTCATGCAATCCTCCAGCCTCAGCCTCCCAAGTAGCTTGGACTACAGGCGCCCGCCACTGCACCCGGCGAGAGCTGTAAGATCAGCGCTGCTACTGAATCCAGTGGCTCACAGCGCCCTCTAATGTATGAAAACAAAATACCAGGGAATGATTCAACAGGATCCGATGAACTCAAAGTATTTTACGATCGTCTTGGTAGCTAGCTATATTGTTAAAGGTAAATGGTACATTGTTGTATTCATTCCTTTTTTAAATTGCTAAATTATTTTGCACAATACATTTAAATTATAGCTGTATAACAACATGTAGGCCCGAGCCTGAGGTTTTTATTTCTTTATGTTTTAACTACTAGCCCATTTATCTTAATCTATTCTTTCTAATTGGTAATAAACAAAGACTGGATTGGACAGTTTTATTTGGACATTAAGGGCTTTATTTTGTGTTCATTTGTTGTTGATGCTGTTTATTCGATTCCACAGAATAACTGTTCACACAAAAGACTGAGTCTCGCTATATCGCTCAGGCTGCACTGCAGTGTCTCTACAGGCGCAATGCCACTACTGGTCTGGACACGGGGACTCTTGACCTGCTCCGTCTCCAACCTGGGCCGGTTCACCCCTCCTTAGACGACCTGGTGGTCCTGGGCTCCCCCAGAAGCACCAGTATCGATACCGAACTTAGTGCGACACCCAATAGACATAGTCCACCGCAGGTGCAATCCCACTACTGATACGACACGGGGACTTTGACCTGCTCCGTCTCCGGACCTGGGCCGGTTCACCCCTCCTTAGACGACCTGGTGGTCCCGGGCTCCCCAGAAGCACCATCTCGATACTGAACTTCATGCGGACACCCGATCGACATACGTCCACCGCAGCCCAGAACCCCTGAGCTCATGCAATCCTCCAGCCTCAGCCTCCCGAGTAGCTTGGACTACAGGCACACGCCACTGCACCCGGCGAGAGCTGTAAGAATCAGCGCTGCTACTGAATCCAGTGGCTCACAGCGCCCTCTAATGTATGAAAACAAAATACCAGGGAATGATTAGGCAGGATCCGATGAACTAAAGTATTTTACGATCTCTTTGGTAGCTAGCTATATTGTTAAAGGTAAGTGGTACATTGTTGTATTCAATCCTTTTTAAATTGCTAAATTATTTTTGCACAATACATTTAAATTATAGCTGTCTAACAACATGTAGGCCCTAGCCTGAGGTTTTTATTTCTTTATGTTTTAACTACTAGCCCATTTATCTTAATCTATTCTAATTGGTAATAAATGAAGACTGGATTGGACAGTTTTATTTGGACATTAAGGGCTTTATTTTGTGTTCATTTGTTGTTGATGCTGTTTATTCGATTCCACAGAATAACTGTTCACACAAAAGACTGAGTCTCGCTGTATCGCTCAGGCTGCACTGCAGTGTCTATTCACAGGCGCGATCCCACTACTGATCGACACGGGGACTTTGACCTGCTCCGTCTCCGACCTGGGCCGGTTCACCCCTCCTTAGACGACCTGGTGGTCCCGGGCTCCCCCAGAAGCACCATATCGATACCGAACTTAGTGCGGACACCCGATCGACATAGTCCACCGCAGCCCAGAACCCCTGAGCTCATGCAATCCTCCAGCCTCAGCCTCCCAGTAGCTTGGACTACAGGCGCACGCCACTGCACCCGGCGAGAGCTGTAAGAATCAGCGCTGCTACTGAATCCAGTGGCTCACAGCGCCCTCTAGTGTATGAAAACAAAATACCAGGGAATGATTAGGCAGGATCCGAATGAACTAAAGTATTTTACGATCTCTTTGGTAGCTAGCTATATTGTTAAAGGTAAGTGGTACATTGTTGTATTCATTCCTTTTTAAATTGCTAAATTATTTTGCACAATACATTTAAATTATAGCTGTCTAACAACATGTAGGCCCTAGCCTGAGGTTTTTATTTCTTTATGTTTTAAATACTAGCCCATTTATCTTAATCTATTCTAATTGGTAATAAATGAAGACTGGATTGGAAAGTTTTATTTGGACATTAAGGGCTTTGTTTTGTGTTCATTTGTTGTTGATGCTGTTTATTGGATTCCACAGAATAACTGTTCTCACAAAAGACTGAGTCTCGCTGTATCGCTCAGGCTGCACTGCAGTGCTATCTTCACAGGTGCGATCCCACTACTGGTGAGACACGGGGACTTCGACCTGCTCCGTCTCCGACCTGGGCCGGTTCACCCCTCCTAGACGACCTGGTGGTCCCGGGCTCCCCAGAAGCACCATGTCGATACCGACTAATACGGACACCCGATCGACATAGTCCACCGCAGCCCAGAACCCCTGAGCTCATGCAATCCTCCAGCCTCAGCCTCCCAGTAGCTTGGGCTACAGGCACGCGCCACTGCACCCGGCGAGAGCTGTAAGAATCAGCGCTGCTACTGAATCCAGTGGCTCACAGCGCCCTCTAATGTATGAAAACAAAATACCAGGGAATGATTAGGCAGGATCCGATGAACTAAAGTATTTTACGATCTCTTTGGTAGCTAGCTATATTGTTAAAGGTAAGTGGTACATTGTTGTATTCATTCCTTTTTAAATTGCTAAATTATTTTTGCACAATACATTTAAATTATAGCTGTCTAACAACATGTAGGCCCTAGCCTGAGGTTTTTATTTCTTTATGTTTTAACTACTAGCCCATTTATCTTAATCTATTCTTTCTAATTGGTAATAAATGAAGACTGGATTGGACAGTTTTATTTGGACATTAAGGGCTTTATTTTGTGTTCATTTGTTGTTGATGCTGTTTATTCGATTCCACAGAATAACTGTTCACACAAAAGACTGAGTCTCGCTGTATCGCTCAGGCTGCACTGCAGTGTCTATTCACAGGCGCGATCCCACTACTGATCGACACGGGGACTTTGACCTGCTCCGTCTCCGACCTGGGCCGGTTCACCCCTCCTTAGACGACCTGGTGGTCCCAGGCTCCCCCAGAAGCACCATATCGATACCGAACTTAATGCGGACACCCGATCGACATAGTCCACCGCAGCCCAGAACCCCTGAGCTCATGCAATCCTCCAGCCTCAGCCTCCCAGTAGCTTGGACTACAGGCGCGCGCCACTGCACCCGGCGAGAGCTGTAAGAATCAGCGCTGCTACTGAATCCAGTGGCTCACAGCGCCCTCTAGTGTATGAAAACAAAATACCAGGGAATGATTAGGCAGGATCCGATGAACTAAAGTATTTTACGATCTCTTTGGTAGCTAGCTATATTGTTAAAGGTAAGTGGTACATTGTTGTATTCAATCCTTTTTAAATTGCTAAATTATTTTTGCACAATACATTTAAATTATAGCTGTCTAACAACATGTAGGCCCTAGCCTGAGGTTTTTATTTCTTTATGTTTTAACTACTAGCCCATTTATCTTAATCTATTCTAATTGGTAATAAATGAAGACTGGATTGGACAGTTTTATTTGGACATTAAGGGCTTTATTTTGTGTTCATTTGTTGTTGATGCTGTTTATTCGATTCCACAGAATAACTGTTCACACAAAAGACTGAGTCTCGCTGTATCGCTCAGGCTGCACTGCAGTGTCTATTCACAGGCGCGATCCCACTACTGATCGACACGGGGACTTTGACCTGCTCCGTCTCCGACCTGGGCCGGTTCACCCCTCCTTAGACGACCTGGTGGTCCCGGGCTCCCCCAGAAGCACCATATCGATACCGAACTTAGTGCGGACACCCGATCGACATAGTCCACCGCAGCCCAGAACCCCTGAGCTCATGCAATCCTCCAGCCTCAGCCTCCCAGTAGCTTGGACTACAGGCGCACGCCACTGCACCCGGCGAGAGCTGTAAGAATCAGCGCTGCTACTGAATCCAGTGGCTCACAGCGCCCTCTCAGTGTATGAAAATAAAATACCAGGGAATGATTAGGCAGGATCAGATGAACTAAAGTATTTTACGATCTCTTTGGTAGCTAGCGATATTGTTAAAGGTAAGTGGTACATTGTTGTATTCATTCCTTTTTAAATTGCTAAATTATTTTTGCACAATACATTTAAATTATAGCTGTCTAACAACATGTAGGCCCTAGCCTGAGGTTTTTATTTCTTTATGTTTTAACTACTAGCCCATTTATCTTAATCTATTCTAATTGGTAATAAATGAAGACTGGATTGGACAGTTTTATTTGGACATTAAGGGCTTTATTTTGTGTTCATTTGTTGTTGATGCTGTTTATTCGATTCCACAGAATAACTGTTCACACAAAAGACTGAGTCTCGCTGTATCGCTCAGGCTGCACTGCAGTGTCTATTCACAGGCGCGATCCCACTACTGATCGACACGGGGACTTTGACCTGCTCCGTCTCCGACCTGGGCCGGTTCACCCCTCCTTAGACGACCTGGTGGTCCCGGGCTCCCCTAGAAGCACCATATCGATACCGAACTTAGTGCGGACACCCGATCGACATAGTCCACCGCAGCCCAGAACCCCTGAGCTCATGCAATCCTCCAGCCTCAGCCTCCCAGTAGCTTGGACTACAGGCGCACGCCACTGCACCCGGCGAGAGCTGTAAGAATCAGCGCTGCTACTGAATCCAGTGGCTCACAGCGCCCTCTAGTGTATGAAAACAAAATACCAGGGAATGATTAGGCAGGATCCGATGAACTAAAGTATTTTACGATCTCTTTGGTAGCTAGCTATATTGTTAAAGGTAAGTGGTACATTGTTGTATTCATTCCTTTTTAAATTGCTAAATTATTTTTGCACAATACATTTAAATTATAGCTGTCTAACAACATGTAGGCCCTAGCCTGAGGTTTTTATTTCTTTATGTTTTAACTACTAGCCCATTTATCTTAATCTATTCTTTCTAATTGGTAATAAATGAAGACTGGATTGGACAGTTTTATTTGGACATTAAGGGCTTTATTTTGTGTTCATTTGTTGTTGATGCTGTTTATTCGATTCCACAGAATAACTGTTCACACAAAAGACTGAGTCTCGCTGTATCGCGAAGGCTACACTGCAGTGTGCTATTCCCAGGTGCGATCCCACTACTGATCGACACGGGGACTTTGACCTGCTCCGTCTCCGACCTGGGCCGGTTCACCCCTCCTTAGACGACCTGGTGGTCCCGGGCTCCCCAGAAGCACCATATCGATACTGAACTTACATGCGGACACCCGATCGACATAGTCCACCGCAGCCCAGAACCCCTGAGCTCATGCAATCCTCCAGCCTCAGCCTCCCAGTAGCTTGGACTACAGGCGCACGCCACTGCACCCGGCGAGAGCTGTAAGAATCAGCGCTGCTACTGAATCCAGTGGCTCACAGCGCCCTCTAGTGTATGAAAACAAAATACCAGGGAATGATTAGGCAGGATCCGATGAACTAAAGTATTTTACGATCTCTTTGGTAGCTAGCTATATTGTTAAAGGTAAGTGGTACATTGTTGTATTCATTCCTTTTTAAATTGCTAAATTATTTTTGCACAATACATTTAAATTATAGCTGTCTAACAACATGTAGGCCCTAGCCTGAGGTTTTTATTTCTTTATGTTTTAACTACTAGCCCATTTATCTTAATCTATTCTAATTGGTAATAAATGAAGACTGGATTGGACAGTTTTATTTGGACATTAAGGGCTTTATTTTGTGTTCATTTGTTGTTGATGCTGTTTATTCGATTCCACAGAATAACTGTTCACACAAAAGACTGAGTCTCGCTATATCGCTCAGGCTGCACTACAGTGTCTATTCACAGGCGCGAATCCCACTACTGATCGACACGGGGACTTTGACCTGCTCCGTCTCCGACCTGGGGCCGGTTCACCCCTCCTTAGACGAAGGAGGTTTTGCTAAATCTATTTTTGCACAATACATTTAAATTATAGCTGTCTAACCACTTGTAGGCCCGAGCCTAAGTTTTTTATTTTTTATCTAGCCTATTTATCTTAATCTATTCTAATTGGTAACTTTACAAATAAAATAAAGTGATCTCAGTTTAACAAATCAATCATTTGCTTTATCTATAGATTTTCAGCTGTTTGGTCATTAAATATGTATTATAGGCTATTTGTAAAATACGGACATCTAAATTACATTTGTGATACAGTAAAAAAATATAAGGCATTGGTGTAAATGTATCTAACAGGGAAGTCAAGTCAAGTCACATTTATTTATATAGCGCTTTTCACAATACAGATTGTATCAAAGCAGCTTCACAGTGATAACATGAAAGTAGTACAACACAGATCAATAATATTGTTAAATATTAAATATTAAATAACCCCAACTAAGCAAGCTGAAAGCAAGGCAAAGCAAGGCAACAGTGGCAAGGAACCAAAACTCCATCAGATTGGATAGAGAAAAAAAAAAACCTTGGGAGACCCAGGCTCAGTCGGGGGCCAGTTCTCCTCTGGCTCACATTCATATTGTTTATATATAAATATTAAATATAAATATTGTTTATATATAACACGGTGCCATAACATAGCCATATAGAAAAATGTACTTTCTTATAATTATAAACGAAGACTGGATTGGACAATTTTATTTGCCTGTTAAGGGGTGTATTGGGCTTTATTGGCCAAATAAAACTGTCCAATCCAGTCTTCATTTATTATAATAAAGTATATTTTTCTATATGGCTTTCCTGTTAGATACATTTACACCAATGTCTTAATTTTTTTTACTGTATCACAAATGTAATTTAGATGTCCGTATTTTACAAATAGCCTACATATTTAATGATCAAACAGCTGAAAATCTATAGATTAAGCAAATTATTGATTTGTTAAACTAAGATCACTTTATTTTATTTTTAAAGTTACCAATTAGAATAGATTAAGATAAATATGCTAGTAGATAAAAAAAAATCAGGCTAGGGCCTACATGTTGTTAGACAGCTATAATTTAAATGTATTGTACCAAAGAGATTGTAAAATGCTTTAGTTCATCGGATCCTGCCTAATCATTCCCTGGTATTTTGTTTTCATACACTAGAGGGCGCTGTGAGCCACTGGATTCAGTAGCAGCGCTGATTCTTACAGCTCTCGCCGGGTGCAGTGGCGCGCGCCTGTAGTCCAAGCTACTGGGAGGCTGAGGCTGGAGGATTGCATGAGCTCAGGGGTTCTGGGCTGCGGTGGACTATGTCGATCGGGTGTCCGCACTAAGTTCGGTATCGATATGGTGCTTCTGGGGGAGCCCGGGACCACCAGGTCGTCTAAGGAGGGGTGAACCGGCCCAGGTCGGAGACGGAGCAGGTCAAAGTCCCCGTGTCGATCAGTAGTGGGATCGCGCCTGTGAATAGACACTGCAGTGCAGCCTGAGCGATACAGCGAGACTCAGTCTTTTTTGTATTTGTACTTTTTCTTTGGGACATAAGTGAAAAAATAAATGTTTATAGATTAATGAATTAAATTAATGAACGTGCATTTCCATTTTACTCGTTAAAAGGAAATGACAATTCTGTCATCATTTAACTGTTACATGTTGTTCCAACCCTGTATGAATTTCTTTCTTCTGTTGAACATAAAGGAAGATATTTTGAGGAATGTTGCCGTTCTAATCAGTTGTGGTGGGGCTCCATTGAGTTCCATAGGCCATTATCGCCTCCCTCTGGAAGATATGTGAAATGTTTTTTAGTATTCATTGACTGCATTCCATGGCCGGATGGAGGCGCTGTTTTACACTTTATTAATACCCCTCCCCAAAATGAGGCCAATCTGACTTTTCTGAAGAACAGCGCTTATACAAGTATAAAAGAGCAGTCTTGTAGACTCAGGTGGATAATAAATAAAGCTTTACAAAATGCTTTGTACAAAACATGTCTCATGACATGAGCAGGGCCAATATCTGCACACCGAATCACTATTTTGCAGATGTGGGGTAATCAGGTTTCACTGAGCCTTTACATTAGGCCCTATTAACTCGTTAAAGAGAAAGAAAGATCAAAGTATTAAAACTGAATACAAATGGATTTAAAGTTACAACCCTGAAAAAACAAAGACTGACTGTTTCCGGGCCAAAATCCATAGCATGTCACAATTAAAACTTTTATTTCATAACACATTAATTCTTTGAATATTTACAAAATATTGCTATTCCTATTTGGTTACTTTAAAGCAGTAATTTCAGATCTATTTCAGTTATATCATCCTAAAATAACCTAATGATAACATTAACATCTTCACATTTTTAACTTTAATAGCAAATATATGTATTAAAAATTGCAATTATTTTTTAAACATTTTATTACAATGATATAGACTATACTTTTAAATATGCGGATCTTGATTTATATGGTCAACATTTGTTTTATGTATTTGTGTTGATAATTTTTCAAGTCTCCTTTTTTGTTTCACAGAAAAATAACAAAACTGTAAGTAAACAGTGACATATAGCCTAGTGTAAAGATCAAGTCATACCGACCAAGTCCAAAACTGCTTGCCGAACTCACAATTAGATAACATATTTCAAACCAGCAACACAATCTGACATAAACTGTCCCATAAATGCTGTTTCATTTGCTCAAATAGCAATAAAGGGAAAGCCCAGCCAATGATCATATGCAGTGTTAAAGGGACACTTCACCTCATTTGCATTAAGCTTTGTATCTAGAAACCCAGTAATATTTTTGAATGGTCATGGTTTATTCCCTTATTTTCCCCTGAGATGGGAGAAATAAGGATTTAAGTGTTTTACTTCCTGCTTATTATGACGTAAAAATCGTCATTTTGTATCATAATAAAAGTGTAGAGACTATAAACATTAGCTCATTATTATTCAAGGATGTGGGACCCACTCACCCTACAGGCCTATTACAGATCAGTGGGTGGGACTTCACTTGCAGAGACTGAATCAATATCAGCCATCTTGTTTGGAAGCTAAGCTAACAAGCGCTGTGGAGATAGGAAGTATGATAATGACGAAAGAAACTAAACATGAGATGGAAGAAGAGGATTTTGAAATTCTGCTGCTCGAATCCGATGTTCGTGTCTATCTTCACGAGCCGCAGTATAGTGAAGAGCAGCTGAGGCCGATGAAGGAACAGGAGGCGGCTGCCTGTCACGGTTCGAGGAGCCCGGACTGGCTCGAGCTGAGGCGGACTGCTGTGCATGTGCTCTCGCTGCGAACTAACGTTACGAACACATAGAGTCCGTCTGCTGCAGAGAATTTCAACAATGGCAATTTCTCCTGAACGAAAGCTCTGAATCAGATGAGCACAGCATCCTAGTTTCTCCTGACTGAACATCCAGGTATCATGCAGTAATTCGCCATATAGAAATAAATACAAACGAGGAGTAATTCACTAATGAGTTTTCCAATGTAAAGTTAACAGGGTTTGTTGTTGTGGGAAGAAGGAGGCGAGAACCGGCAAACATTTAAACATGTTAATAGTAAAATGAACAAATACAAATCAAAAATATAAGCCAGCAGCCCCTCATTGACGACTGCTGTAACGTTACACACAACAGAAACAAAACACAATATAAAATCAGGCCTGTTTCTCTCTCGATCTGCCATAGTCGCTCCTCATTTTATGCTTTTGCTCCTCCATCAGAGACGCGAGACCGGTGCGCGTCTCAGGTGTCTTTAATTATCAATCACTCCACCGGCCTCACGCCGTCCTCATGCGTCCCTCGCCCTCGATTGTCCTGCTCGCCACAGCCAACTAACTAGAAATTTTGTGTGAAATGAATTTCAAACTCTGGTGACAGCTAACATTTGCCTTGTAGACAGAAGAGTGATTTCTCTGTTTGTGCTGTTCTGGATTAGTGGGTGTGGCTTTGCGGAGCTGTGCAATGTGGTGCATTGTGGGAGTTGTTGTCTTACATACAAATGTCTTTTCTCGGTCAAGAGGGCACCAAAAAATTTTTATATTTCGACTACATTTATGATCCACTTTCAATAAAGATTAATGTTGAAATCGGTGAAATGCTCTTTTAAGGAAGCACGAGTCTAAGGTTTCCAAGGGAACTGAAGTTCCTAATGGCAGCTAAAGTGGCGCAATGACTTTACCAATCAGCGATTGGCTCTTACTTAGAAGGCGGGATTTTCAGCCATGTTGCGCATTGAATTTTCTCCCATTCATAAGAATTAGGAGTGAACCGTCTTTCTATATCTATATGCTTGAACCCAATGCAAAGTCTGAGAGGGGTAATCTTTTGTCCTGGTGTGAAATTGAATTGAAATGACTTGATTTAGATTGTGAAAATTCGCCAAACAACTGTGACCACAACACAAATCGTGGATATGACTGATTCAGCAAAAAGTATTATTTAAAAGTCAAAGTGTATAAATGTCACAAATATATATATATTTTTTAAATACAGATTATTACATTATAAAAATATATAATTAAATGTTTTGATAAAAATATTTAGAAATGTTGACCAGTTTTATGAAAAAAAATAGGCCTATTATTACAACTGGTATTTTTAAACCAATATGCTAGATAGAATAAATCATTTTATATTTAGTGTAAATGCAAATTACATTTATAATTCAAAAATGACTTCATGAGCTGAAGAACCTTGACTACAAGAAACTGAACTGGCACACTACAAAACATAATAAGTGCCTGTCAATTTTTTTTTTTTTTTTTTTGAGTGTTGTAGAGTTTAGACAATAAAGCATGTTAAATGCCAAGTCACGACGCAAATTTAGCTTAATCCGTTTTGAACGTTTCTTTTAAATGAACTGTTCAAAAGAACCGAATTCGCGAAATGAACTCGGACTTCTTGTCACTATTTTCACTGATGAACTGAGCAGAACGGAAGAACAGAAATAAACACATCTGGACGGGGGAAAGTCTTTGATCTTCCTGTGAATTTAAATCTGTCAAGGACGCACCATGGCCCAAGCCTTAGTGGTTTTGATTTTATTGGATTTTGGATGCCCGAAAGCTCTGCCAGGAGTCGCTGCAAACATGGCCGCCGAGTGAACAGACTTTCCTTGAAAGGGACTTTGGTTCAAGTTGATAACGCAGCCTTTTGCACAATACATTTAAATTTTAGCTGTCTAACAACATGTAGGCCCTAGCCTGAGGTTTTTATTTCTTTATGTTTTAACTACTAGCCCATTTATCTTAATCTATTCTAATTGGTAATAAATGAAGACTGGATTGGACAGTTTTATTTGGACATTAAGGGCTTTATTTTGTGTTCATTTGTTGTTGATGCTGTTTATTCGATTCCACAGAATAACTGTTCACACAAAAGACTGAGTCTCGCTGTATCGCTCAGGCTGCACTGCAGTGTCTATTCACAGGTGCGATCCCACTACTGATCGACACGGGGACTTTGACCTGCTCCGTCTCCGACCTGGGCCGGTTCACCCCTCCTTAGACGACCTGGTGGTCCCGGGCTCCCCCAGAAGCACCATATCGATACTGAACTTCAGTGCGGACACCCGATACGACATAGTCCACCGCATCCCAGAACCCCACAGCTCATGCAATCCTCCAGCCTCAGCCTCCCAGTAGCTTGGGCTACAGGCACGCGCCACTGCACCCGGCGAGAGCTGTAAGAATCAGCGCTGCTACTGAATCCAGTTGCTCACAGCGCCCTCTAGTGTATGAAAACAAAATACCAGGGAATGATTAGGCAGGATCCGATGAACTAAAGTATTTTACGATCTCTTTGGTAGCTAGCTATATTGTTAAAGGTAAGTGGTACATTGTTGTATTCATTCCTTTTTAAATTGCTAAATTATTTTTGCACAATACATTTAAATTATAGCTGTCTAACAACATGTAGGCCCTAGCCTGAGGTTTTTATTTCTTTATGTTTTAACTACTAGCCCATTTATCTTAATCTATTCTTTCTAATTGGTAATAAATGAAGACTGGATTGGACAGTTTTATTTGGACATTAAGGGCTTTATTTTGTGTTCATTTGTTGTTGATGCTGTTTATTGGATTCCACAGAATAACTGTTCACACAAAAGACTGAGTCTCGCTGTATCGCGAAGGCTGCACTGCAGTGTCTATTCACAGGTGCGATCCCACTACTGATCGACACGGGGACTTTGACCTGCTCCGTCTCCGACCTGGGCCGGTTCACCCCTCCTTAGACGACCTGGTGGTCCCGGGCTCCCCCAGAAGCACCATATCGATACTGAACTTCAGTGCGGACACCCGATCGACATAGTCCACCGCAGCCCAGAACCCCTGAGCTCATGCAATCCTCCAGCCTCAGCCTCCCAGTAGCTTGGACTACAGGCGCACGCCACTGCACCCGGCGAGAGCTGTAAGAATCAGCGCTGCTACTGAATCCAGTGGCTCACAGCGCCCTCTATTGTATGAAAACAAAATACCAGGGAATGATTAGGCAGGATCCGATGAACTAAAGTATTTTACGATCTCTTTGGTAGCTAGCGATATTGTTAAAGGTAAGTGGTACATTGTTGTATTCATTCCTTTTTAAATTGCTAAATTATTTTTGCACAATACATTTAAATTATAGCTGTCTAACAACATGTAGGCCCTAGCCTGAGGTTTTTATTTCTTTATGTTTTAACTACTAGCCCATTTATCTTAATCTATTCTAATTGGTAATAAATGAAGACTGGATTGGACAGTTTTATTTGGACATTAAGGGCTTTATTTTGTGTTCATTTGTTGTTGATGCTGTTTATTCGATTCCACAGAATAACTGTTCACACAAAAGACTGAGTCTCGCTGTATCGCTCAGGCTGCACTGCAGTGTCTATTCACAGGCGCGATCCCACTACTGATCGACACGGGGACTTTGACCTGCTCCGTCTCCGACCTGGGCCGGTTCACCCCTCCTTAGACGAAGGAGGTTTTGCTAAATTATTTTTGCACAATACATTTAAATTATAGCTGTCTAACCACTTGTAGGCCCGAGCCTAAGTTTTTTATTTTTTATCTAGCCTATTTATCTTAATCTATTCTAATTGGTAACTTTACAAATAAAATAAAGTGATCTCAGTTTAACAAATCAATCATTTGCTTTATCTATAGATTTTCAGCTGTTTGGTCATTAAATATGTATTATAGGCTATTTGTAAAATACGGACATCTAAATTACATTTGTGATACAGTAAAAAAATATAAGGCATTGGTGTAAATGTATCTAACAGGGAAGTCAAGTCAAGTCACATTTATTTATATAGCGCTTTTCACAATACAGATTGTATCAAAGCAGCTTCACAGTGATAACATGAAAGTAGTACAACACAGATCAATAATATTGTTAAATATTAAATATTAAATAACCCCAACTAAGCAAGCTGAAAGCAAGGCAAAGCAAGGCAACAGTGGCAAGGAACCAAAACTCCATCAGATTGGATGGAGAAAAAAAAAACCTTGGGAGACCCAGGCTCAGTCGGGGGCCAGTTCTCCTCTGGCTCACATTCATATTGTTTATATATAAATATTAAATATAAATATTGTTTATATATAACACGGTGCCATAACATAGCCATATAGAAAAATGTACTTTCTTATAATTATAAACGAAGACTGGATTGGACAATTTTATTTGCCTGTTAAGGGGTGTATTGGGCTTTATTGGCCAAATAAAACTGTCCAATCCAGTCTTCATTTATTATAATAAAGTATATTTTTCTATATGGCTTTCCTGTTAGATACATTTACACCAATGTCTTAATTTTTTTTACTGTATCACAAATGTAATTTAGATGTCCGTATTTTACAAATAGCCTACATATTTAATGATCAAACAGCTGAAAATCTATAGATTAAGCAAATTATTGATTTGTTAAACTAAGATCACTTTATTTTATTTTTAAAGTTACCAATTAGAATAGATTAAGATAAATATGCTAGTAGATAAAAAAAATCAGGCTAGGGCCTACATGTTGTTAGACAGCTATAATTTAAATGTATTGTACCAAAGAGATTGTAAAATGCTTTAGTTCATCGGATCCTGCCTAATCATTCCCTGGTATTTTGTTTTCATACACTAGAGGGCGCTGTGAGCCACTGGATTCAGTAGCAGCGCTGATTCTTACAGCTCTCGCCGGGTGCAGTGGCGCGCGCCTGTAGTCAAAGCTACTGGGAGGCTGAGGCTGGAGGATTGCATGAGCTCAGGGGTTCTGGGCTGCGGTGGACTATGTCGATCGGGTGTCCGCACTAAGTTCGGTATCGATATGGTGCTTCTGGGGGAGCCCGGGACCACCAGGTCGTCTAAGGAGGGGTGAACCGGCCCAGGTCGGAGACGGAGCAGGTCAAAGTCCCCGTGTCGATCAGTAGTGGGATCGCGCCTGTGAATAGACACTGCAGTGCAGCCTGAGCGATACAGCGAGACTCAGTCTTTTTTGTATTTGTACTTTTTCTTTGGGACATAAGTGAAAAAATAAATGTTTATAGATTAATGAATTAAATTAATGAACGTGCATTTCCATTTTACTCGTTAAAAGGAAATGACAATTCTGTCATCATTTAACTGTTACATGTTGTTCCAACCCTGTATGAATTTCTTTCTTCTGTTGAACATAAAGGAAGATATTTTGAGGAATGTTGCCGTTCTAATCAGTTGTGGTGGGGCTCCATTGAGTTCCATAGGCCATTATCGCCTCCCTCTGGAAGATATGTGAAATGTTTTTTAGTATTCATTGACTGCATTCCATGGCCGGATGGAGGCGCTGTTTTACACTTTATTAATACCCCTCCCCAAAATGAGGCCAATCTGACTTTTCTGAAGAACAGCGCTTATACAAGTATAAAAGAGCAGTCTTGTAGACTCAGGTGGATAATAAATAAAGCTTTACAAAATGCTTTGTACAAAACATGTCTCATGACATGAGCAGGGCCAATATCTGCACACCGAATCACTATTTTGCAGATGTGGGGTAATCAGGTTTCACTGAGCCTTTACATTAGGCCCTATTAACTCGTTAAAGAGAAAGAAAGATCAAAGTATTAAAACTGAATACAAATGGATTTAAAGTTACAACCCTGAAAAAACAAAGACTGACTGTTTCCGGGCCAAAATCCATAGCATGTCACAATTAAAACTTTTATTTCATAACACATTAATTCTTTGAATATTTACAAAATATTGCTATTCCTATTTGGTTACTTTAAAGCAGTAATTTCAGATCTATTTCAGTTATATCATCCTAAAATAACCTAATGATAACATTAACATCTTCACATTTTTAACTTTAATAGCAAATATATGTATTAAAAATTGCAATTATTTTTTAAACATTTTATTACAATGATATAGACTATACTTTTAAATATGCGGATCTTGATTTATATGGTCAACATTTGTTTTATGTATTTGTGTTGATAATTTTTCAAGTCTCCTTTTTTGTTTCACAGAAAAATAACAAAACTGTAAGTAAACAGTGACATATAGCCTAGTGTAAAGATCAAGTCATACCGACCAAGTCCAAAACTGCTTGCCGAACTCACAATTAGATAACATATTTCAAACCAGCAACACAATCTGACATAAACTGTCCCATAAATGCTGTTTCATTTGCTCAAATAGCAATAAAGGGAAAGCCCAGCCAATGATCATATGCAGTGTTAAAGGGACACTTCACCTCATTTGCATTAAGCTTTGTATCTAGAAACCCAGTAATATTTTTGAATGGTCATGGTTTATTCCCTTATTTTCCCCTGAGATGGGAGAAATAAGGATTTAAGTGTTTTACTTCCTGCTTATTATGACGTAAAAATCGTCATTTTGTATCATAATAAAAGTGTAGAGACTATAAACATTAGCTCATTATTATTCAAGGATGTGGGACCCACTCACCCTACAGGCCTATTACAGATCAGTGGGTGGGACTTCACTTGCAGAGACTGAATCAATATCAGCCATCTTGTTTGGAAGCTAAGCTAACAAGCGCTGTGGAGATAGGAAGTATGATAATGACGAAAGAAACTAAACATGAGATGGAAGAAGAGGATTTTGAAATTCTGCTGCTCGAATCCGAATGTTCGTGTCTATCTTTCCGAGCCGCAGTATAGTGAAGAGCAGCTGAGGCCGATGAAGGAACAGGAGGCGGCTGCCTGTCACGGTCGAGGAGCCCGGACTGGCTCGAGCTGAGGCGGACTGCTGTGCATGTGCTCTCGCTGCGAACTAACGTTACGAACACATAGAGTCCGTCTGCTGCAGAGAATTTCAACAATGGCAATTTCTCCTGAACGAAAGCTCTGAATCAGATGAGCACAGCATCCTAGTTTCTCCTGACTGAACATCCAGGTATCATGCAGTAATTCGCCATATAGAAATAAATACAAACGAGGAGTAATTCACTAATGAGTTTTCCAATGTAAAGTTAACAGGGTTTGTTGTTGTGGGAAGAAGGAGGCGAGAACCGGCAAACATTTAAACATGTTAATAGTAAAATGAACAAATACAAATCAAAAATATAAGCCAGCAGCCCCTCATTGACGACTGCTGTAACGTTACACACAACAGAAACAAAACACAATATAAAATCAGGCCTGTTTCTCTCTCGATCTGCCATAGTCGCTCCTCATTTTATGCTTTTGCTCCTCCATCAGAGACGCGAGACCGGTGCGCGTCTCAGGTGTCTTTAATTATCAATCACTCCACCGGCCTCACGCCGTCCTCATGCGTCCCTCGCCCTCGATTGTCCTGCTCGCCACAGCCAACTAACTAGAAATTTTGTGTGAAATGAATTTCAAACTCTGGTGACAGCTAACATTTGCCTTGTAGACAGAAGAGTGATTTCTCTGTTTGTGCTGTTCTGGATTAGTGGGTGTGGCTTGCGGAGCTGTGCAATGTGGTGCATTGTGGGAGTTGTTGTCTTACATACAAATGTCTTTTCTCGGTCAAGAGGGCACCAAAAAATTTTTATATTTCGACTACATTTATGATCCACTTTCAATAAAGATTAATGTTGAAATCGGTGAAATGCTCTTTTAAGGAAGCACGAGTCTAAGGTTTCCAAGGGAACTGAAGTTCCTAATGGCAGCTAAAGTGGCGCAATGACTTTACCAATCAGCGATTGGCTCTTTTACTTAGAAGGCGGGATTTTCAGCCATGTTGCGCATTGAATTTTCTCCCATTCATAAGAATTAGGAGTGAACCGTCTTTCTATATCTATATGCTTGAACCCAATGCAAAGTCTGCGAGGGGTAATCTTTTGTCCTGGTGTGAAATTGAATTGAAATGACTTGATTTAGATTGTGAAAATTCGCCAAACAACTGTGACCACAACACAAATCGTGGATATGACTGATTCAGCAAAAAGTATTATTTAAAAGTCAAAGTGTATAAATGTCACAAATATATATATATTTTTTAAATACAGATTATTACATTATAAAAATATATAATTAAATGTTTTGATAAAAATATTTAGAAATGTTGACCGTTTTTATGAAAAAAAATAGGCCTATTATTACAACTGGTATTTTTAAACCAATATGCTAGATAGAATAAATCATTTTATATTTAGTGTAAATGCAAATTACATTTATAATTCAAAAATGACTTCATGAGCTGAAGAACCTTGACTACAAGAAACTGAACTGGCACACTACAAAACATAATAAGTGCCTGTCAATTTTTTTTTTTTTTTTTTTGAGTGTTGTAGAGTTTAGACAATAAAGCATGTTAAATGCCAAGTCACGACGCAAATTTAGCTTAATCCGTTTTGAACGTTTCTTTTAAATGAACTGTTCAAAAGAACCAATTCGCGAAATGAATCGGACTTCTTGTCACTATTTTCACTGATGAACTGAGCAGAACGGAAGAACAGAAATAAACACATCTGGACGGGGGAAAGTCTTTGATCTTCCTGTGAATTTAAATCTGTCAAGGACGCACCATGGCCCAAGCCTTAGTGGTTTTGATTTTATTGGATTTTGGATGCCCGAAAGCTCTGCCAGGAGTCGCTGCAAACATGGCCGCCGAGTGAACAGACTTTCCTTGAAAGGGACTTTGGTTCAAGTTGATAACGCAGCCTTTTGCACAATACATTTAAATTTTAGCTGTCTAACAACATGTAGGCCCTAGCCTGAGGTTTTTATTTCTTTATGTTTTAACTACTAGCCCATTTATCTTAATCTATTCTTATTGGTAATAAATGAAGACTGGATTGGACAGTTTTATTTGGACATTAAGGGCTTTGTTTTGTGTTCATTTGTTGTTGATGCTGTTTATTCGATTCCACAGAATAACTGTTCACACAAAAGACTGAGTCTCGCTGTATCGCTCAGGCTGCACTGCAGTGTCTATTCACAGGTGCGATCCCACTACTGATCGACACGGGGACTTTGACCTGCTCCGTCTCCGACCTGGGCCGGTTCACCCCTCCTTAGACGACCTGGTGGTCCCGGGCTCCCCCAGAAGCACCATATCGATACTGAACTTCAGTGCGGACACCCGATCGACATAGTCCACCGCATCCCAGAACCCCACAGCTCATGCAATCCTCCAGCCTCAGCCTCCCAGTAGCTTGGGCTACAGGCACGCGCCACTGCACCCGGCGAGAGCTGTAAGAATCAGCGCTGCTACTGAATCCAGTTGCTCACAGCGCCCTCTAGTGTATGAAAACAAAATACCAGGGAATGATTAGGCAGGATCCGATGAACTAAAGTATTTTACGATCTCTTTGGTAGCTAGCTATATTGTTAAAGGTAAGTGGTACATTGTTGTATTCATTCCTTTTTAAATTGCTAAATTATTTTTGCACAATACATTTAAATTATAGCTGTCTAACAACATGTAGGCCCTAGCCTGAGGTTTTTATTTCTTTATGTTTTAACTACTAGCCCATTTATCTTAATCTATTCTTTCTAATTGGTAATAAATGAAGACTGGATTGGACAGTTTTATTTGGACATTAAGGGCTTTATTTTGTGTTCATTTGTTGTTGATGCTGTTTATTGGATTCCACAGAATAACTGTTCACACAAAAGACTGAGTCTCGCTGTATCGCGAAGGCTGCACTGCAGTGTCTATTCACAGGTGCGATCCCACTACTGATCGACACGGGGACTTTGACCTGCTCCGTCTCCGACCTGGGCCGGTTCACCCCTCCTTAGACGACCTGGTGGTCCCGGGCTCCCCCAGAAGCACCATATCGATACTGAACTTCAGTGCGGACACCCGATCGACATAGTCCACCGCAGCCCAGAACCCCTGAGCTCATGCAATCCTCCAGCCTCAGCCTCCCAGTAGCTTGGACTACAGGCGCACGCCACTGCACCCGGCGAGAGCTGTAAGAATCAGCGCTGCTACTGAATCCAGTGGCTCACAGCGCCCTCTATTGTATGAAAACAAAATACCAGGGAATGATTAGGCAGGATCCGATGAACTAAAGTATTTTACGATCTCTTTGGTAGCTAGCTATATTGTTAAAGGTAAGTGGTACATTGTTGTATTCATTCCTTTTTAAATTGCTAAATTATTTTTGCACAATACATTTAAATTATAGCTGTCTAACAACATGTAGGCCCTAGCCTGAGGTTTTTATTTCTTTATGTTTTAACTACTAGCCCATTTATCTTAATCTATTCTAATTGGTAATAAATGAAGACTGGATTGGACAGTTTTATTTGGACATTAAGGGCTTTATTTTGTGTTCATTTGTTGTTGATGCTGTTTATTAGATTCCACAGAATAACTGTTCACACAAAAGACTGAGTCTCGCTATATCGCTCAGGCTGCACTACAGTGTCTATTCACAGGCGCGATCCCACTACTGATCGACACGGGGACTTTGACCTGCTCCGTCTCCGACCTGGGCCGGTTCACCCCTCCTTAGACGAAGGAGGTTTTGCTAAATTATTTTTGCACAATACATTTAAATTATAGCTGTCTAACCACTTGTAGGCCCGAGCCTAAGTTTTTTATTTTTTATCTAGCCTATTTATCTTAATCTATTCTAATTGGTAACTTTACAAATAAAATAAAGTGATCTCAGTTTAACAAATCAATCATTTGCTTTATCTATAGATTTTCAGCTGTTTGGTCATTAAATATGTATTATAGGCTATTTGTAAAATACGGACATCTAAATTACATTTGTGATACAGTAAAAAAATATAAGGCATTGGTGTAAATGTATCTAACAGGGAAGTCAAGTCAAGTCACATTTATTTATATAGCGCTTTTCACAATACAGATTGTATCAAAGCAGCTTCACAGTGATAACATGAAAGTAGTACAACACAGATCAATAATATTGTTAAATATTAAATATTAAATAACCCCAACTAAGCAAGCTGAAAGCAAGGCAAAGCAAGGCAACAGTGGCAAGGAACCAAAACTCCATCAGATTGGATGGAGAAAAAAAAAACCTTGGGAGACCCAGGCTCAGTCGGGGGCCAGTTCTCCTCTGGCTCACATTCATATTGTTTATATATAAATATTAAATATAAATATTGTTTATATATAACACGGTGCCATAACATAGCCATATAGAAAAATGTACTTTCTTATAATTATAAACGAAGACTGGATTGGACAATTTTATTTGCCTGTTAAGGGGTGTATTGGGCTTTATTGGCCAAATAAAACTGTCCAATCCAGTCTTCATTTATTATAATAAAGTATATTTTTCTATATGGCTTTCCTGTTAGATACATTTACACCAATGTCTTAATTTTTTTTACTGTATCACAAATGTAATTTAGATGTCCGTATTTTACAAATAGCCTACATATTTAATGATCAAACAGCTGAAAATCTATAGATTAAGCAAATTATTGATTTGTTAAACTAAGATCACTTTATTTTATTTTTAAAGTTACCAATTAGAATAGATTAAGATAAATATGCTAGTAGATAAAAAAAATCAGGCTAGGGCCTACATGTTGTTAGACAGCTATAATTTAAATGTATTGTACCAAAGAGATTGTAAAATGCTTTAGTTCATCGGATCCTGCCTAATCATTCCCTGGTATTTTGTTTTCATACACTAGAGGGCGCTGTGAGCCACTGGATTCAGTAGCAGCGCTGATTCTTACAGCTCTCGCCGGGTGCAGTGGCGCGCGCCTGTAGTCAAAGCTACTGGGAGGCTGAGGCTGGAGGATTGCATGAGCTCAGGGGTTCTGGGCTGCGGTGGACTATGTCGATCGGGTGTCCGCACTAAGTTCGGTATCGATATGGTGCTTCTGGGGGAGCCCGGGACCACCAGGTCGTCTAAGGAGGGGTGAACCGGCCCAGGTCGGAGACGGAGCAGGTCAAAGTCCCCGTGTCGATCAGTAGTGGGATCGCGCCTGTGAATAGACACTGCAGTGCAGCCTGAGCGATACAGCGAGACTCAGTCTTTTTTGTATTTGTACTTTTTCTTTGGGACATAAGTGAAAAAATAAATGTTTATAGATTAATGAATTAAATTAATGAACGTGCATTTCCATTTTACTCGTTAAAAGGAAATGACAATTCTGTCATCATTTAACTGTTACATGTTGTTCCAACCCTGTATGAATTTCTTTCTTCTGTTGAACATAAAGGAAGATATTTTGAGGAATGTTGCCGTTCTAATCAGTTGTGGTGGGGCTCCATTGAGTTCCATAGGCCATTATCGCCTCCCTCTGGAAGATATGTGAAATGTTTTTTAGTATTCATTGACTGCATTCCATGGCCGGATGGAGGCGCTGTTTTACACTTTATTAATACCCCTCCCCAAAATGAGGCCAATCTGACTTTTCTGAAGAACAGCGCTTATACAAGTATAAAAGAGCAGTCTTGTAGACTCAGGTGGATAATAAATAAAGCTTTACAAAATGCTTTGTACAAAACATGTCTCATGACATGAGCAGGGCCAATATCTGCACACCGAATCACTATTTTGCAGATGTGGGGTAATCAGGTTTCACTGAGCCTTTACATTAGGCCCTATTAACTCGTTAAAGAGAAAGAAAGATCAAAGTATTAAAACTGAATACAAATGGATTTAAAGTTACAACCCTGAAAAAACAAAGACTGACTGTTTCCGGGCCAAAATCCATAGCATGTCACAATTAAAACTTTTATTTCATAACACATTAATTCTTTGAATATTTACAAAATATTGCTATTCCTATTTGGTTACTTTAAAGCAGTAATTTCAGATCTATTTCAGTTATATCATCCTAAAATAACCTAATGATAACATTAACATCTTCACATTTTTAACTTTAATAGCAAATATATGTATTAAAAATTGCAATTATTTTTTAAACATTTTATTACAATGATATAGACTATACTTTTAAATATGCGGATCTTGATTTATATGGTCAACATTTGTTTTATGTATTTGTGTTGATAATTTTTCAAGTCTCCTTTTTTGTTTCACAGAAAAATAACAAAACTGTAAGTAAACAGTGACATATAGCCTAGTGTAAAGATCAAGTCATACCGACCAAGTCCAAAACTGCTTGCCGAACTCACAATTAGATAACATATTTCAAACCAGCAACACAATCTGACATAAACTGTCCCATAAATGCTGTTTCATTTGCTCAAATAGCAATAAAGGGAAAGCCCAGCCAATGATCATATGCAGTGTTAAAGGGACACTTCACCTCATTTGCATTAAGCTTTGTATCTAGAAACCCAGTAATATTTTTGAATGGTCATGGTTTATTCCCTTATTTTCCCCTGAGATGGGAGAAATAAGGATTTAAGTGTTTTACTTCCTGCTTATTATGACGTAAAAATCGTCATTTTGTATCATAATAAAAGTGTAGAGACTATAAACATTAGCTCATTATTATTCAAGGATGTGGGACCCACTCACCCTACAGGCCTATTACAGATCAGTGGGTGGGACTTCACTTGCAGAGACTGAATCAATATCAGCCATCTTGTTTGGAAGCTAAGCTAACAAGCGCTGTGGAGATAGGAAGTATGATAATGACGAAAGAAACTAAACATGAGATGGAAGAAGAGGATTTTGAAATTCTGCTGCTCGAATCCGATGTTCGTGTCTATCTTTACGAGCCGCAGTATAGTGAAGAGCAGCTGAGGCCGATGAAGGAACAGGAGGCGGCTGCCTGTCACGGTCGAGGAGCCCGGACTGGCTCGAGCTGAGGCGGACTGCTGTGCATGTGCTCTCGCTGCGAACTAACGTTACGAACACATAGAGTCCGTCTGCTGCAGAGAATTTCAACAATGGCAATTTCTCCTGAACGAAAGCTCTGAATCAGATGAGCACAGCATCCTAGTTTCTCCTGACTGAACATCCAGGTATCATGCAGTAATTCGCCATATAGAAATAAATACAAACGAGGAGTAATTCACTAATGAGTTTTCCAATGTAAAGTTAACAGGGTTTGTTGTTGTGGGAAGAAGGAGGCGAGAACCGGCAAACATTTAAACATGTTAATAGTAAAATGAACAAATACAAATCAAAAATATAAGCCAGCAGCCCCTCATTGACGACTGCTGTAACGTTACACACAACAGAAACAAAACACAATATAAAATCAGGCCTGTTTCTCTCTCGATCTGCCATAGTCGCTCCTCATTTTATGCTTTTGCTCCTCCATCAGAGACGCAGAGACCGGTGCGCGTCTCAGGTGTCTTTAATTATCAATCACTCCACCGGCCTCACGCCGTCCTCATGCGTCCCTCGCCCTCGATTGTCCTGCTCGCCACAGCCAACTAACTAGAAATTTTGTGTGAAATGAATTTCAAACTCTGGTGACAGCTAACATTTGCCTTGTAGACAGAAGAGTGATTTCTCTGTTTGTGCTGTTCTGGATTAGTGGGTGTGGCTTGCGGAGCTGTGCAATGTGGTGCATTGTGGGAGTTGTTGTCTTACATACAAATGTCTTTTCTCGGATCAAGAGGGCACCAAAAAATTTTTATATTTCGACTACATTTATGATCCACTTTCAATAAAGATTAATGTTGAAATCGGTGAAATGCTCTTTTAAGGAAGCACGAGTCTAAGGTTTCCAAGGGAACTGAAGTTCCTAATGGCAGCTAAAGTGGCGCAATGACTTTACCAATCAGCGATTGGCTCTTTTACTTAGAAGGCGGGATTTTCAGCCATGTTGCGCATTGAATTTTCTCCCATTCATAAGAATTAGGAGTGAACCGTCTTTCTATATCTATATGCTTGAACCCAATGCAAAGTCTGCGAGGGGTAATCTTTTGTCCTGGTGTGAAATTGAATTGAAATGACTTGATTTAGATTGTGAAAATTCGCCAAACAACTGTGACCACAACACAAATCGTGGATATGACTGATTCAGCAAAAAGTATTATTTAAAAGTCAAAGTGTATAAATGTCACAAATATATATATATTTTTTAAATACAGATTATTACATTATAAAAATATATAATTAAATGTTTTGATAAAAATATTTAGAAATGTTGACCGTTTTTATGAAAAAAAATAGGCCTATTATTACAACTGGTATTTTTAAACCAATATGCTAGATATAATAAATCATTTTATATTTAGTGTAAATGCAAATTACATTTATAATTCAAAAATGACTTCATGAGCTGAAGAACCTTGACTACAAGAAACTGAACTGGCACACTACAAAACATAATAAGTGCCTGTCAATTTTTTTATTTTTTTTTGAGTGTTGTAGAGTTTAGACAATAAAGCATGTTAAATGCCAAGTCACGACGCAAATTTAGCTTAATCCGTTTTGAACGTTTCTTTTAAATGAACTGTTCAAAAGAACCGAATTCGCAGAAATGAATCGGACTTCTTGTCACTATTTTCACTGATGAACTGAGCAGAACGGAAGAACAGAAATAAACACATCTGGACGGGGGAAAGTCTTTGATCTTCCTGTGAATTTAAATCTGTCAAGGACGCACCATGGCCCAAGCCTTAGTGGTTTTGATTTTATTGGATTTTGGATGCCCGAAAGCTCTGCCAGGAGTCGCTGCAAACATGGCCGCCGAGTGAACAGACTTTCCTTGAAAGGGACTTTGGTTCAAGTTGATAACGCAGCCTTGACCAATCCGATTCGTTAACGACTCGTTCATTTCGATTAATGAACGAATCTTTCAGACCGGTTTGGTGAGCCAATTTAACCAATTCACTGAAAAGCTTCGGACATCTCTACCCGAAGAGGGGGCGGGGCACAGCGAGGACCATCTCCAACCGTTTGTATGTTGTTTTTCATGAGTTGTCGGGTGTCTCTGTCAGTCATACGGCTTGCCCTACCCCCGCAATACGACTCCAATAGCGAAGCCCGTGTCTCCGACTCTCCGAGCAAGCAAATCCCCAGTCCGTTTTAATTCGGTCTCCATCGTATCGACATTATTCAGCAGCATGCCCGAGCGGAGGCCCTTCGTGCAGTTGCCCACTGACGTCTACCCGTTAACTACGGGCTGCGCCTTCAAGCCCGACCTCATCGACTTCACCTTCGAGGGCAAACTGGAGGCAGCCGTGGAGGTAATGTTGAACGTGATGCCATGCAGCCCCTCTGCCCCCCTCTGGTCTGGGCCCCAATGTCATGCCATTTTAATGCTAAGCCTAGTTTTTCACTTTGCATTTTTATAATTGCTAATAGTGTTGTTGCTGCTCATCTAACGAGCTAACGTTACCTGCTAGTGAACCAGAGAGCGGCTTTACACACCACGTTTTTTACATTGACAAGTTCCAGCATGTTTGAATTGCATTATTTGTTACTAAATCCTTAAACCTGGTGTCTTCTGAGGTCTGACTCTCACAATAAAGAGAATTAAGCAGTTAGTTTGTTGCCCCGCAAGCTAAAGCGCTAACTGGCGCCACACTGCTAACCACGTTAGCCTGCAGAGCTTGCTGTCAAAAAGCACGTACATGCACACATAAATGTCGTAATTCAACCTCTTTCCAGGTTATAGTTTCACGTACATGGCCGAGACTGCGAATCAGTCCTGTCTACAAGCTCCTGAGTCACTCTGAGCCTGTCTGACAGTGTACATGATACTTTATAGCTTACAATAATCACAGTGTAGCGCCCGAGGAAATGCTTAGGTGCTGGGTGAACTTTGTGGCTGGGGATAAAATAACTATAAAACGCATGTAAATGTTCCAAATATGAGGTTCGTTAAAACTGATAAAGATTATACATTATCTATTTAAGCGTTTTTCATAAATAGTTGGTCTGGTAATATCTCTGTACATATACATAGCAGTGGATCTTTACACAATCGCAGCCGTTACTACTGGGCATATGACTGTGGTTGATACTGTAAACAAATAGAAATGACGGTAGAGGTAAATGCGGGCCAGATGTGATGAAATTGAGGTCCGGCCTATATCATTGCCCTTTGCGTAAGATTGTTTGTGCAGCCTTTTTATAACTCGACAGCTTCACACGTTCAGTCATGTTGTATCCCACTCATGCAGTTGTGTTGTGAAAGTCGTCTTACAGTTGATCTTGTATAGATGCTGGCAAAACTCACTGGAGCATGAGATTAACTACGTCTCCCCTATTGGCAAACACATTACAGTCATTGTGGACAGATATGGCTCACGTTAATAAACACCATTAAAACAGTGTACTGCTAGTGGCGGCCTTTTGTAACATGGCCAGTGCACTCATTGCATCCAAGTCACATCCAGCTTCAACAAGCCACATGTGCCCTCTAAAGCTTTTCCTTGGCATCTTCAAGCCTCTAAACACAATGCGTATCTTTATGTAGAATCCAATTCACCGTAAATGAAGTTTGAATAGTTAGGTTGTGGAATAATTAAAACAGATTCTGGGATGTATTGTGTCTCTTTGTCTGTAAAAGCTAGCTCATGGACATGAGAGCCTAAAAGCTATTGATCGTCCCGGGAAAGTTTCACTTCAGCATTATGCAATAAATGCAGTCTTAAACAGCCTATTGCAACATAAGAGGCCATGCAAACCGTTGGTCGTTTTATTCATAATCTGATTATATATGTGCACGTCAGTATTTCATAGCAGCAGGAGATGGCCCTTGAGCCTCAGGAAAAGCCGTGAGGATTCAAGCGGTTCTTTTTCCATGTGCTCTTTATTTGCTTGTTCTCCTGGAGATTTCCTACAACTAAACGAGGAGAAGTGAAATCGAATGCACTATGATATGAGAAAAGTAGAGGATCCCAACACAGTTCCTCACAGTTGTTTCCTTTTGAATGTTTTTTGAAAGAAGTCTCACCAACAGCATTTATTTGATAGAAAAACACTAATATTGTGAAATATTATTACACTTTTAAAAAGTAGTTTATTACTGTAATGGAAAAGTGTCACGTAATCCTTCATAAATCATTCTAATTATACTAATTTGCTGATTTGGTACACAAGAAGCATTTCTTATTATTATCATTGTTGAAGTTTTTGATCGATTCATCAAGATTGATGAATTGAAATTTCAAAAGAACAGCATTTATTTGAAATAGAAATAATTTGTTCGCTTGTAAATGACGCTTGATCAATTTAATGCATTCTCACTGAATAGAAAGTATTTGTTTAAAAAAAAAATCTCACCACAAACTTATACCTACATCATTTTAAAATGTGAGGTTAATTTCTCTTTCTGCATCAGAGAAAGACCCAGGCTTTGTATTTACCAAAGTATAGGGCCCTATAAAATCCGTTTTATTTTTTCCCAAATTCCATTTAATTTTTTCCCAAATTCCTTTTTCCCGTTTTAATTTTTGGGAATTAATCTTATTTTATTATTTTAGTTGTAAAAAGAGTGTGCTTTTTATTCCGTGAATCGCAGAAATTATAGGGCCCTAAAAGTACCAGGAAGAATTTTCTTGCACTGATTGTCTGGATTGTATGTAAGTGACGTGAGATTGTTTCCTTTTTTATGACTGTTATCTGATCCAGAATGAAACAAAGGAAGTTTCACCAACGCTAGCAAAAGGCGATGAAGTGTTATTAGAAAGGAAACCACACACCAAATACTGAAAACTGAGGATCATGAAAGTATGAACATTAAAACCGAACTGTATGTCATTGTTCTTGACAGGTTACGCAAGGGACAAACCAGATTGTGATGAACTGTGCTGATATAGACATAATTACTGCTTCTTTTGTGCCTGAAGGGGGGAAGGTGAGTGCAACTCAACTGTAATCCACATTTAGTGATGTATTTGCTCGACTTTTGCCTGATTGCTTGTTCGACCTGCATTAAATGTTTTCTAGTCTGTTTTATTTTTAGGATTAACTGTGCTCATTTTCTCCCCGTCCATTTAGAAATTAACGCTACAGGATTTAACTATCAGAACGAGGACGAGAAGGTTACCCTATGTTTCCCCAGCTCTCTGCAAAATGGTAAAGAACTCATATTGTTGGCTGGAAGAAGCCTTCTGCTGCTCTGTGTAATGAGTTGCTATAGTAGTGGGTTTATTGACGCATGAAAGCGGCTGAAAAAGATGAATGGCCTTTCTTGCTCTGTCCTTCTGTTTTATGTGCCTTTTGTTTTGGTTTTTAATCATAGGCTTCTTGTTTTTCAGGGTCAGGATCATTGAAAATAGACTTTGTCGGAGAGCTGAACGACAAAATGAAAGGCTTCTATAGGAGTAAATACACGACTCCTTCGGGGGAAGTCCGCTTCGCTGCCGTCACACAGTTTGAGGTAAACTCATATCAGGGTACGCGGTTCATTCATTTGTTTGCTTGCTCACTTTCTCTGCCACTGTTTGCTTTATCATTTGTCATGTCCCTCTTTCACTCTTCCTGCTCAGTCATTCACTTTCCTCTAAGATCTTGACTGTGTCTCTTGATAAAGACAAATTCACATAGTCAGTCATTCAGCATTCGCTTTTGTCCTAAGCGACTTAGAACTGAGGAAAAACTGCAATTTATTAGCCTATAATGAAGTCATGCTGAAGTAAAACTGTAAATATTGGCAAACCTCTTTTCAGACCCCCTGTTACATAATGTATGTCTGGTGTATTGTGCCATTTTAATGTATTTACTGGTTTATTATAATGCTTGCATTATAAATCCATTAAAATAGTCATTATTTAAGTAATCATGCTTATTACTAATATGGGAGGGATATTTAACTGAAAGTTTAGCCTCTTGGTTTGAGCTTTGGTTGAAGTTAACTTAATCAGGGCTCAATGATAAGGATGTCCTGCTGGCTCTGGGACTGTGTGAGAGAGTTGATGGAAAAGTAATTTGCCTCTTTGGTTGAGTGATGCGTTGCCACTGAAATATTTACATGCATTGATCTTGTGCATCCATTTGAATGGCTTGCCAAGATTAAGCATTTGGTTTTCGTTGATCTAAACTTGTTGTACATTTTACTGATTTGTCTGCAAGACAGTGTTTTATCTAGCTAACTAAGATAGCAGAGGTTTTTATCAAAATTGCACATAAAAAGGCTTATTACACTCTTTTTAACTACAAACCAATCAGTAATGTTTTGCATTGAATGCCATCATTTTACAGCAAAACTGTGCATATGTGTAATATTTCAAGCTTATTGCAAATTGTATTTTTTTAAATGAAGGAAAAAAAGTTGGTTGCTAAACATTTCGTTACTTGAAAATGTTATAAAAATGTAAATGTGTGTGTGTTGTGTGTATATATATGTATATATGTATGTATATATATATGTATGTGTATATATATATATATGTGTGTGTGATGTATGTATGTATGTATATATATATATATATATATATATATATATATATATATATATATATATATATGTATGTATATGTATGTATGTATATATAGTATATGTATGTATGTATATATATATATATATATATATATATGTATGTGTATGTTTTGTTTTGTTCAGTAAGTTTTGCATTGCATGCTATCATTTTCCAAAAAAAGTATGTTTTGTTTGTCACTTTACAGATATATAATTTCCAGCTTTTAATTTGGAGAAATTGGTAACCTAAACAGTTTGTGGATTTAACAGAAAATTAAATAACATGTAAATAATTATAGCAAAAATGAAAAAAAAAACATTGCTAAAAAATGTAGCATACTTTTATCACTTTTAAATCACAAATATTGGCAGGGCAAGTAAACTGCTGGATCAGAAGATCAGAATAGGGTGCTTTTGTGCATCTTCAGTCCTTAATGCCATGCAAATATCCCTGCTTGTGTTTGTATCACTGCAGCCCATTCTAACCCTGAATCCTCTCTTTTCCTGTCTCGCTGTCTCCATTTCTCTCGACATCTCTCACCCGCTCCAGGCCACGGACGCACGTCGAGCTTTCCCATGCTGGGACGAACCAGCTATCAAAGCCACTTTTGACATCACCCTCATTCGTCCCAAAGGAAAGAGTAGCCTTGTCGAATATGGTATGTGTCATTTTTCTTTTTTTTTAATCCTTCCCTCTGGAAACAAACGTCCCTAAATGGCTTTATTCAGATTACTGTCAGACTTGTGTATTATCTAACCCAGGCCCTGAGGCATTGTGCCTACCCTTGCAAGTCATGACACTTGGCTCACACTAAGCTTACTGCGGTAGTTGGTGTTACACAGTGTTTGGCTGTACACCGATTACATTACTTGGCCCCCAATGTCGTTTTACTTTTTTATAGAAAATAAAAAACATTTAGTTGAGTTGGACATGGATGCTATATTTATAAACTGAAAGCGTCTGCTCTCTTTCTGCTGAGTTTCATGATGATAGTTCGAACGTGTGGTTCTGGCAGACTAGTTCATACTGAACACGCACATTTCAATCGTGTTTCACTTTCTGTGCAGAATGTTGTTGACGAAAGCCATATCCAGAGGATCACAGTCTGGTGGAGGTGAAGTTTGCCACTACACCCATCATGCCCACCTACCTGGTTGCGTTTGTCAGTCGGCGAGTATGACTTTGTGGAGATACGTCGTCGGACGAGTATGACAGTCCGTGTGTACACCCTGTTGGAAAGGCAGAGCAAGGAAAATTTGCACTGGAGGTATGAGAGCTGTTTCCTCTGTCTGTGATGGTTTGCTTTTTTTTTTTTTTTTCGCTAATCAAATTAAAATCGGTTTAGCTTTCTGTAGTCTGAATCCCCCAGATGAAATCCGATTTTTACAAACCGAGTAATATTTTTAAAATCAAAATTTTTAATGTTTAATTTTTACAAACATCTCATTAAAATAGAAGGGAAATACACACTACTGTTTTAAAGGAGAACTGCGGTTCAAAATGAACCTTTGGTCTAATTACACATTGTTAACTAGTCAACCGTTATTTGAGAATATGTTTTCATGATTGCCGAATGTAAATAGTTTTATCTTTAAAAACAGTTTAGCCTATAATGCTGGTATAACACTAGTATATAGGGCATAGAGTAGTGACAAATAAAAATTGCTTGTTATTAACAAGGCTCAAAATAGCCCCACACTAACACGGTAGCATAATAAGGGTCCCTACTCAGGGCTGGGTATCGTAACAAAATGTTCGATACCGATACCTTGACTTCGATACCGGTTCCTGAACGATACCTTTTTCGATACCAATATTATGTAACCAGTTTTATCAATATAATATTACCTACATTTTTATTTTATTTTTCAGTTGTTGACTTTTTCCACACTCAAGTATGTAAAAAAGCACCAATGCTAAAGTTTTCTATGGTTCCTAATCATTTAACAACATGTTTTCTTTACTTCAGAGCTCATTGTTTCTGCCTTATCTTAATGTTTAACAATGAAACTGAATGAAAATTAATTGAAATGCATTACACTGTCACCTCTGATAATAACAGATCATCACTCTAAATTGTTATTTAGAAACATGCATTTTCTGTAAAGCTGCTTTGAAACGATATGTATTGTGAAAAATGCTATACAAGTGAATTAAATCAAATATAGGCTACTGGGGGCGGGATATATGCCTCGCGCTCAGCACACGTGAAGCTTGCCGCAAAGCACTGGCAACAGAAGCCTAATTATTATGGATGTGTCGTGAAACAACAGCAAGGATATATTTTTTATCGTTTATTAATGAACAAGTGTTTAATAAGTCTGCTGGCAGCAAATATGATTATGGCGATGCTGACTCGTCATTCCTGCAGCAGTGAATGCGCGCGCCTAACGTTATATGGATCAGGTAATCAAACTATTTATTTCTAATTGTTTTGTTTAAAAGTAGAATTATTTTGACCGACTATAGACCTATTTCTCTTGTCTATGAGGCAAGTATCCCATATACTGAGTGTCGGTTCATCTGTGACGCGCTCCAGTTATTGAAGCGGAAAACGGACTTTGTACTCTCAACAAGTGTGTGTGCGCTTATCAGATTTACCGTGTTACTGGTTTTGGTGGCAAATATCCTGTCGAAAATATTGCATCGCGTGCTTCTGGTATCGAGCCTGGCACACAGGTACACTATGGATCATTTCCACATATTTTCTATCCATCTGGGTTGGGACGCTTACATGCACGCGCACACACACACACTCACGTGCGACGAGCTACGTCTCTGAGCAGCCGCATAAACTAGTGTTTTCTGCCACAGCCTATCGTGCTGCGTGCTTATTGTTTCACTGACGTTGATGAGATTAACCACTTGGGTACCGAAATTTGGTATCGAAAAACAAGACATGTTTCGATACTCGGTAGTACCAATGAATTCGGTCGGTACCTAAAAAGTACCTAAATTCGGTACCCAGCCCTAGTCCCTACATTCAAACCGAAGCATTAGAGAACTTTGTCAGTGTCCTACAGTTTAATAAGAAGATATTTTATACATATAGTCAATTTCGCGAATACAGGAAGAAGCCATCTTTGAAAAATAGTCTCTACCAGTTGATCTACGAACGCTGATCCAAGTGCGCTGGTAAGATGTGAATAAGGTGAGCGCGACCAGTAGGCTACGTGTACATACTGAAGAGTAGAAAATGGTTCGTGTTTGTGTTTCTTCTGGAAACAATGGACCATATGAGATTCTGCACAGTTCAGCGCACTTGGATTAGACGTTCGTAGATCGACTGGTAGAGACTATATTTCAAAGATGGCTTCTTCCTGTTTTCAAAGTTGACTGTATGTATAAAATATCTTCTTATTAAACTGTATGGACACTGACAAAGTTCTCAATGCTTTGGTTTGAATGTAGAGACCCTTATTATGCTACCGTGTTACTGTGGGGCTATTTTGAGCCTTGTTAGTGGTAATAACAAGCGATTTTTATTGTCATTACTCTATGCCCTATATACTCAGCGTCATACAGGCATTATAGGCTAAACTGTTTTTAGAGATAAAACTATTTACATTCGGCAATCATGAAAACAAATCTCAGATAACGGTTGACTAGGTAACAATGTGTAATTAGACCAAAGGTTCATTTTGCGCAACGGAGTTCTCCTTTAACGTTTAGAGTTAGTATGTTTTAATTAATAATAATTTATAATAAAAAAATAATTTCTGTCAAATGCTGTTGTTTCTTATGATAATTTAATTGGAAAATATTAATATTATCATTACTATCTATCTGGTATACAGTTTCTTTTGTAATCTATAACTGATAAATAGCTCATAATAAAATTTTATAGTGTTTGGTCTAAATAAAAAATAGTGAGTTTAAACATCTCAACATTATAATGCAGTTTGAGAAATAGATATTCATTTATTTCATATACTATTTAATATAATACATGGGTATAATAATACTTTTGGTTGTTAAAGTTTTTTCTTTGTTTCCCCCAGGTTGCTACAAAGACCCTTCCGTTCTACAAAGATTATTTCAATGTTCCTTATCCGTTGCCTAAAATTGATCTAATTGCTATTGCTGATTTTGCTGCTGGTTTGTATAATTTACATTATAAATGAAACATCTCTTTGTCTATTATGATGTTGAACTTGTTTTAACTTTTTGGATTTCTCTTGTCCTGTAGGTGCCATGGAAAACTGGGGCCTTGTTACTTACAGGTGATTTTAAGTTTTTAAAAGAAACGAATAGCAAATCAAGAGACTTCATAAATCAGTACATGAAAACAGAACCTTGTGCCTTTTGAAAGCAGCTATTCAAGAGAGCTTCATTAATATTTCATCTTTCTTGGTAGCATGTTAATTCCCAACATACCTCAACAATATACAGATGCATTATGTTGTGTTTTCGTTCTTATGCATTTTATTTGAAAATGTTGTAATTGTCCCCTTGCAGGGAGACAGCCCTGCTGATTGACCCAAAGAACTTCGTGTGCAGTCGTCCCGGCAGTGGGTCGCCCTTGTAGTCGGCCATGAACTTGCACATCAGTGGTTTGGGAACCTGGTTACCATGGTGAGTGTGTTGAAATGGTCAATGTGGTAGGTTCATGCTACATACGGTTTTTGTAGGTCACAGTGGTATTTGAATATAACTGTTATTTCAGGTTGCTGAGAATATGTCTCTTACTGCAGGAATGGTGGACTCATTCTGTGGCTTAACGAAGGCTTTGCATCTTGGATCGAGTACCTTTGTGTAGACCACTGTTTCCCTGAGTACGACATCTGGACCCAGTTTGTATCTGCGGACTACACCAGGGCTCTGGACCTGGATGCGTTAGATAACAGCCACCCTATTGAGGTCTGCATGAGATAAGTGTCTCCCCCATAACCCCAAGCTGTCCCAGTGTGTGTCTCTGGTGTTTGTTACTTTTAAGTGTTTGTGTGGACAGCAGAAAGTTTTGATTTGCACTTTGTTTGTCAGTCTGTCTCTCTACTCAGCCATATCTCTTACAGCATTTAAATTCCACACCCAGATTTTAGCCTAATGAAATATTGATCTCCAGAGTCATGTTTCAGTGCGTATGTGTGTGTGTTTCTTTTGAATCATAGGTTGATGTTGGACACCCTTCAGAAGTGGATGAAATATTCGATGCCATATCGTACAGCAAAGGGGCATCTGTCATTCGCATGCTGCATAACTACATTGGCGATGAGGTGAGGCCAACTTCATAGAAACACTCAGTGTAAATCTGTTAGACAGGTGGTCGATGTGAGCTCCCCCAAGAGGATGTATGGAAAGACATGTTGCTTATCTGTCTATTGTGCTAGAGTCTAAGATCTTTAAACATTTGAAATCTGACGGATGACTTTTGTTAGTTGTTGCAACCATAAGTTCCAGTTCAAGCTTTGTGTTCATTAGGAAACCTATAGTATTTTCAAATTACCATGCTTTCCACCCTCATATCCCCCTGAAACAAGAGTATTTTATTTATGTATTTTTTGTCTGGAAAAAAATCCTCTGACGCAAAAATCTCATTTTGCGCCATCGGAGGATTTTTTGGCCAGAGGCTATAGGTTACAGTCAGTAGTCAGGGGCTGTCCTGCATGTTTTCAACCCACCTATATAGGGCCCTATAAAATCCGTTTTATTTTTTCCCAAATTCCGTTTAATTTTTTCCCAAATTCCGTTTTTTCCGTTTTCATTTTTGCAAATTCCGTTTTTTCCGTTTTAATTTTTGGGAATTCTTTTTTTTTACCCCTTACTGTTATTTTAGTTGTAAAAAGAGTGTGCTTTTAATGTTAATTATTAAAATGTACACAAATAAAATAGGCATTTACTATTAAAATGACAAATACTGCATGATGCAACATAACACTGCACTCTAAGTACTTCAGGTAACAACAAAATATTGTAATGAGCTTTAAACTGTCCTGTAAAATAAATTATACTAGTTTATATAAGTTAAAATAAAAGTCACACTCAAGCTGCGTCCTAATGTGCATACTATCCATCCTAAATAGTATGTGACATTAGTAACTGTCAATACTATTTCGGGCATAGTATCCACATTGGGACGCAGCTTCTGTCTCTCGCGCGCTCTCGGACACACTCGGTCTCTCTCGCGCGCTCTTTCGGACCATGTTTCGGACACACTCGCGTGCTCTCTCGGACACACTCGGTCTCTCGCGCGCACTGTTGAGCGTGCTCTCTGGACACACTCGGTCTCTCTCACGCGCTATCAACTTGGACACACATACTCGGTCCGGCACCTCATAGACAGACGTGCATGGAGTGGACTTTGTGTGCGTGCGTGCGAGCGTTTCTTTACTTTTCTTGTTGTGTCGCCCAGATTTGCTTCCCTGTCTGCATTTTCCCCAGACATACGTTCTTCTCCCACACAAAAACCGAATTTCATTCCAAATATGTAAAATCCCGCAAAATTCTAGATTCTGTGTTAATTGGCCAATTCCGCAATTCCGTCCGCAAATTCCGTGATTGCGGAAATTATAGGGCCCTACCTATAGAGGGTGGGCTCTCACTCACAGAATAAACGCATAGTGTCAGCCATCTTTTTTGGAAGCTAAGCTAGCAGGCTCTTGTTCTGTGGAGAAGCTGAGTAGTAGCAGTAACCATCTTTTCCCGGACATGTCTGGGCGTCAAGATGGATTCAGGCGTACAAAATGTCCTGGATTCAGCTTTTGCTTTCTGCAGTCGCCATTCATTGTTTACATGCACACCCTTTGTTTCAATCTAACTGAATTAATTCTGATTAGTGAATCTGAATGTAGTGTTTACATGAATGCTAAACAAGTGATCGGTTGATGTGAGTTTTAACATTGCTAAGAGAATTCCCACTCCTCCGTGAGAGATACGAGACAGGTGCGTCTCACAGATGTCGCTCATCAGTAATCACGCCACCGGCATCGCGCGGTCCTGCTCGCCTGTAAAGCGTAAAAGCCGAATCCTAGACATTTGGGCGATCTCGATATGCCGGGCAGACTCATCAGAGACTCACTAGTAGCCTAGACTTGTTGTTGAACTACTGCGCTCCTGTTACCGGTAGGCATAGCCTCCTAGGGCAGCGAAGCAAGTGTATTCTGGGAGTTGTTGTCTTTCATCCACATAAGCCAAAAATACTTTTTCTGCCTTTTCTCAGTCTAGAAAGCTTCAAAATTAATTTCAAATTTCTTCTACATAAATGACCCGTTTTAAATTTTACATTCATCTTTCCAGAGGTGAAGTATCCCTTGAACACTGACTGACACTGTCTTCACACTTGGCACACTTGGTTTGATTAAAATGTGCGAATGCTGTTAGTGCGAATGGTTCGAACTGGAATATGAACACAAAACTGAACAAAGACATCTAAACAAAACAAAAATAGAACGTGATGTTACAAGATGCGGTCCTGAAAAGAACAGAATGCTCAAGGATACCTGGTTCTTCTCGTCATTGGAAATATGTTGCCTGTTACAGTTTGGTAAAAGCGTTGGAACCACCTTCTCCTTGCTGCAGATCTTCATTTGTATATGTAGGAATTCCTTCCACTGTTTTGACTCATTTACATATTTTATAAGCTCTTTGTGATTCTCAGCTGGTAAAAATATCTTCATATGTACGCACTAACAACAAGCGCTTTAGCCCTGCACATAGCATTAATTTGGTTGTTCCATAGCAAAATATACACCATAGAAGCTGTTAAATATTTTGTATCAGGGTCCGTGTTAAAAATGACCAGGACTAAATTAATCATTTTCTTTTTTTGTTCTGGACCCAAAGAACTAAGAATCAAACTGCAAGTGTGAACACCCTTAGATTCATTCACTTTTTTGCAGTTATCTTTAGAGCTTTGGTTTTGAATGATATTTGATTAAATTGTTTTTTGTTTTTTTTTTCTAGGATTTTAGAAAGGGAATGAATGCTTACCTTTTGAAGTTTCAGCACAAAAATGCATCTACTGGTAAGTTAACTTGCGATAATATTTGTGAATTTATTTCTTGATGACTGAACAGCCAAATCAGGATCTTTTATAGCAGATTTTAGGCCTGTTAAGATTATTACATAACACATCACCTGATAACACTTATTTAAAATCCAAATTTAGTTCTAGAATTTTTTGAAAATAAATATCTTATCTATCTATTTAAAATTGAAATTATTTAAGCTGAGTTTTATCCATGAAAACTGCCAAATAAGTTGTGGTTAAAAACAAAAACAAATCACAATTGTTTGATCTAATGCATATAACCAAGTCCCAACTTAAATTTTTCTCTTTGGATGTTCCGTTACACTCAGATGCACGTCACAATAGGGAAGAAAATATCTGTCACTACTTCTGTTTCATTGCTACTTTAAATATAAATAAATGACTTCTTTAAGCTGTGGTCTGTAACTTTTAGTACTCTATCGGTTAATAAACAGAACTGCGTGCGTCTTGCAGAAGTAGCCGGAGCTACTCAGGTGATGATACGACCCATACCAGTCTAAAATAGTCTGAATATAAACACTTATTATTGGTGTACCGTCTAGTGATCCAGGATAAGAAAAAAACACAGTTTGGGAAACGGATTCATAATGTACTCGTATCTTATATTAAGTTTTGAACAAAAAAAAGTAACTTTAAAGGCTTCAATAACACACTTTAAGCTTTCTACAGTTCAAGATAAAACTGTTAGAACTGTCTTGATTATGAAATAATGAGTGGTTAATGAGTAATTGTCATACAAATAACTGTATGAGTTATGTTCATTATGCTATGAGTTATGTTCATGTCAATTACAGTGCACTGCATCATTTGGATGATATTTCTCAACATTAAGTTTGAGATTGACTGTACCTTATGATATTTGCAAGCTTTATACATTTTAATACAGTATTACAAATGACATTTTTATAATATAAATTAGTCATTCATTTTCACTTGTGCTCTGTGTACTGTCATCAGGAAAATGTATCATAAGGAAGTGATTAACCATAGCCTTGAGGTGAATAATCTGATCCAAACAACAGAAATTACAGCTGTAGTAATAACATGCTGTTACATTGTAATTCTGACACAGCATAGTATTTGGCGGGAGAGTAGTGGGTGTGTGATCTGGCACCAGTGTTGTTATTATGCTTTGTTAATTGTTGTGTGGTCAGAAAATAAAAGGGTTCTCTCTTTCTCTTTTTCTATTCCAGAGGACCTATGGGAGTGTTTGGAGCAAGCAAGCGGGAAGCCTATTGCCGCAGTGATGAATTCCTGGACCAAACAAATGGGCTTCCCTATTATAGTAGTGGATCAAGAGCAGGTAACATTTACAGACCCATTCTCTTTTTTGTTTTGTCATCATCCAGCACTGTGGGATTGCTTTTTCTTTCAAATTTCTCTGGATGTTCTTTCCCCTAAAGTTTTCAAATACAATTTAAATAACCCTCGGGGTATTGAGAAGTCTTGCTGAGATGGACTATGAGCTTCTCAGGGAGCATCTGGTAATAACAACTGTTGTCTTGGCAATACAAGATGTAATCAGAGCTGAAATAATTGCTTTTTTTTCTCTCTCTCTTTCCAGCATGGCAGTGACCGTGTGCTGAAAATGTCTCAAAAGAAGTTCTGTGCTAGTGGACCACGTAATGGTATGTGCCAAAAAGAGAGAGCAGTTAAACTAGGCACTGAATCCGCTGACTGTTTAACAATTTATTTATCTGTCTTTTTCTGACTCTGTTATACCTTAATTTCCATGTGCTAGAAGAGGACTGCCCCAATTGGATGGTTCCCATCAGTATCTGCACCAGTGAGGACCCAAGCTGCACTAAGATGAAGGTTCTGTTGGACCAGCCTGAAACCACAGTTAATGTCACCAACGTTGCACCTGACCAGTGGGTCAAGGTCAGATTGCTGTTTTATGTATTTTATAGAAAAGGCTATTTATACTTCAATTATCAATGATCTCTGAAAATTGACTCAAAGATTGACAACCCATATCTCATGAACATGTATAAAAGGGGTCATATTATGGAAAATGGTATAACTAAAACAGCTGCTTAATTTTGGGGCTCAAACTTGGAAAAGAGGTTGGAAAAGGTAATATAAAACTAAATTCAAGGTTCCTTTGTGGTTTGGATGGAAGTATGGAATTAGATTTAAGTAATTTCCAGGTAGGGGTGGGCAGTTATTAACCTGGCCCTAGCCAGATGAATTTCGCTCTGCCTAGCTCCACTCATCCATCTGGAACCGATCCATTGAAATGGCGTTTCAGAAGGCTGGGCCTTATCAAAAATCCTTGCATATGATTGGATAAGCACTTGTCTGTCATCTTTATCGACGTGCTATTTCAACCAATCACACCGAAGCCAACCCGTGACGCTGATGAGAGCGACGCAGGAAAAACAAAACAGAACAGCCGACGAACGACTACAAGCCCTCTTTAGACGAACGACTTACAGAACTCGGTTTAACATTGTTACAAGTTCAGGTAAGATCATGTCGGATATGCAGTCTGTGCGTTCGCTTGATCGGCAGACTCGAAGATGCTCTGGCAAATTTTAGAGGATGGCAAAAAGCAGAAGAGGAACCGCTTTCTGAACAATCATCAGTCACTTTGTCACTACGTCACATCTATGAAACTCCCACCCTGCGTCCTGATTGGCTAAACCATAAAGTTGGTTGGAGAAATCACTCTCAATGGAAGAGGTTCCAGATGGATGTGAGTGAAGCTAGGCGGAGCTAAGCGGAACGACATTCATCTGGCTAGGGCCAGGTTAGGCAGTTATACCGGTAGACACGATTAACCGGTAGAAATTTGTCAACTGGAAGAGATTTTGGACTATCATCCGCAAGGTCACGTTTATTGCTTGCATGTGTGTTTTAGCTTTGTGGTTTAAAAACAGGTGATTTTAAACCATTGAAGCGCAATTAAATACACACACCTATGTGTCAAAGTGACCATGTATTTGCAAATAAACATAGTAATTTATGTCTTAGTGAAATTAAACAGTTGAGAAAGAAAACACACGAGTATATTGGATCCATGCAGACTGTCTTAAAGTAACGGCATCCAAATTTACCTACTGTCATTATTAATATTATTATTATTTTTCTTTGAAAGAGAGAGAATCTCTCACTGCTCTGAATCCCTTTTGTAACTATAATAAGAATAAATGTATATTCAATTTACACAGTAAAGACAATGCATTGTTTTATGATGCGTTCGATTACTTCATACATTTTATGTAGTATTTCTAGTGTTTTTCAGGTATTTCATTAGTGTCTTTGTTCTATTGTAGTGTTTTCTTTTCTTTGCTCTTTATCAGTGTACTGGTCTTCAGTTAGCTAAGCTTGAGAGCTTTTAGTGTTGTTTTTTTATTATTATATTGAAATTGAACAGAACATTATGCAATTTCAAAGGTATTGAAAATTTTGATATCATAATCTTATTCAAAGCAAAAATAACTGCTATATCTCGTTATTGTGAAATAAAATTACTTCGTATCATGATTTTGGTCATATCGCCCACTCCTATTACCAGGTCTGGAAAAGTATGTAAAGAGAAAACAGTCTGGAAACACAAATATTTTTCCACACTCTATTTACCCTATTTATGTTTCTAAAATATAAAAGTAAGAATATCTAATAATTTTTATCGTAAAAGCTGAGTGAATTCATAGCAAAATCGAGTGATTATTTAGTGATTCTTTACCATAAGGGAGTCTCTTGTGTAAGTGCCACTCAAACCAGCAACAGATAAACGAGCAAACAATCATTTAATTCAGACTGTACTTTGCTGTTTGGTGGTCGTGCAACATCAAACCACAATTACATTGTCAAACTGATGTGTCAGATGTGAAATATGCAGGTTATAAAGAATTTTAGGTTCTTCTCATCATTCAAGCGTGCATTCACTTCGAACAAAACCAATAAGAGAAAAAAACATATACTTATAAAAATATTAAAGGAGTAATTCACTTTTAAAAAAAACTTTTGCTGATACTCCGTGTCATCCAAGATGTCCATGTCATTCTTTCTTCAGTCAAAATGAAATGAAGGTTTTTGATGAAAACATTTCGGATTTTTCTCCATATAATGGACTTCAATGGGAACCAAGCGGTTCAAGGTCCAAAAGACAGTTTCAGTGCAAACTGTTCAAAGGGCTTTAAACGATTTCAGACGATGAATAAGGGTCTAATTAAGTGAAACGATCGCTCATTTCAAAAGTAAATAACAACGTTTAAGTTTTATAAGCTCAAATGGTCGCCTTGCTCTGTTCTCTATGCGCGTTCATGATTCTCTCCTGTTCGAACTTCGTTTATCAAAATGAACAAATCTTTTTTCATGTCATTTGGTTCATTCAACGAACGAATGAACGAGTTTGACTCGGGAAAGATTTGTTCATTTTGATGAATGAGATTCGAACAGGAGAGTCACGAACACGCATCACAGAATCGGAGCAGTGCGACTATTTGAGCTTATGAAACTTAAACTTTATTTTTATTTTTTTAAATGAGCGATCATTTCGCTTGATAAGACCCTTATTTATCCTCTGAAATCATTTAAAGCCTTTTGAACAGTTTGCACTGAAACTGTCTTTTGGATCTTAAACCGTTTGGTTCCCATTGAAGTCCATTATAATGAGAAAAATCCTGGAATGTTTGCATCAAAAACCTTAATTTCTTTTCGACTGAAGAAAGAATGACATGGATATCTTGGATGACATGGGGTGAGTAAATTAACAGCAAAAGTTTTTTTTTTTTTTTTAGTGAACTACTCCTTTAGCCGATGATTGTACTATATAACAAATAATGCTGCATGAATCATTTGTTAAATATGGTCTTGGAAAATATGTAGGAGCAACCCTGTAAAACAACAGCATGTATGCATTGCAATCTATATGACCAAACTTTGTTTGTTTTGTTCCATGTGCAGATTAATCCAGGTACCGTAGGATTCTACAGGATCCAGTACAGCTCAGCCATGCTGGAGAGTCTTCTGCCTGGTATCCAAGACCTCACACTGCTGCCTGTGGACCGCCTGGGTCTGCAAAACGACCTCTTCTCTCTGGTGAGACGCCATACCATGAGCCTGAATCATTGGTTTGCAAGTCAGAGTACAGTTTCAGGTCTCCACCTTGAGTCAAGTTACACAGTCTTATGGAAGTCAGGTGCTTTCAAGCCTCCAGGTCTGACTGATACGTTATAAATTAAAAATCAAATTGTGTGAGTTTTGTAACTTCAGCCCCACCAAAAAAAAGAGTTACATGATTGCTGGAAATATAATACTGTAGTTTTTAGGAAGTGTTTATCAGATACTGTACGGTGCAAGTATTTTTAATATCCATTGGTCCATTTCAGTTGATTTTTATAATAATGATTTATTCATACAGCACCATATTTTTTTAAAATATAACTAATTATAAAGTATATGATGTGCTTGTCTTAGTGTTTCATTGATTTATCAGTGTTTCACTGAGCTTTTTTATAGGCTACAGTTCTTTTTTCAGTGTCGCTATCTTTGTGTTCAGTGTTACTGCAAGGTTCTCTTTAGAAGCAATTTCAACAATATCATTATTTCATTTCTGTCTCCCCTCTCCGTCTGTTATCACCTTCTGTTTTTAATGGTGTTGTGCTGTGTCTCTCTGTCATGCCCTCAGGCTCGAGCAGGTATGATCAGTACTGTGGAGGTGTTGAAGGTGATGGAAGCATTTGTGAATGAGCCAAACTACACGGTGTGGAGTGACCTGAGCTGTAATCTGGGTGTTCTGTCCTCTCTGCTCTCACACACTGACTTCCACGAGGACATCCAGGAGTTCATCCAGATCTCTTCACCCCTATCGGCATGAAGCTGGGTGGGACAGCAGAGCCGGAGAGAGGTGAGAGCCAGAACTCAAAATTCATAGAGATAGTTCACCCAAAATACCAACAGGCATAATTTACTCACTGTCATTCCAACCCTGTTTGATTTACTTTCTTCTGTGGAACATATAAAGAAGAATAATTTGAAGCTTTTGAGCCCATTAACTTTGATTAAATGGGAAAAACTGTTTCACAGGGTAAGCTCATACAGTTTTGGAACATCATGATGCATGTGTCAACTGTACATTTAAAGGGGCCATATTGTGCATTTTTTTGCTCCAAATTTCATTTGTTAGTCATAATTTAGTTTTACATGACAATTTTCTCATCTATTATAACATTTATATTTTAAATGTCAATTAATTGATATCTTTACATGTGCAATGAGTGATAACTCATCTGCACATTTGCTAAATGCTGTATGAAAGTTGATATATAAATGTGGGCAAGCAATGAACATAATATGTTGATGTTATCATGTAGTTAGGATGTAATAACCATGGCACTATCACAGGCCTTTTTTATACCAAATTTCCTGTAAGTCAATACCAGTATCTAGTGATGCACCGATGTGAAAATTTGTGGCAGATGCCGATAACCGATATTAATATTGCTGTTATTGCCGATACCGATATATTTTACCGATGTCGATATCTCTGTATAGAAAACACATAGCGAGGATTAGGGCTGCACGAAATTGGTAAAAAATTACATTTTGTGATATTTTATTTTTCTGTGATATATATTGTGATTTGTGATAAAAACAATTTCACCAGATTACTTGAATATCTCTATTTGGAAAGAATGAATAATTCTAGAATGACTGGGCTGGGTGGTTTTGTCATGGAGTAAATCTAATATAAAATAATATTAAATATATATTTAATATATTATAATATTAAATTAAACTAATATTAATAGAATGTTAATAAATGTACACTTTAATAAATGGAACCTTATTGTAAAGTGTTTCCGATTTATGTCTCTTGAGTTCAGTGCAGGACAGATCAGTTGTTTTAACCATTCATTAAAGTGAATCGGTTCAAATGAGTCATTAGTTCGCGAATCGGATGTGTCATTAAGGAGCACAGGTGACGGCACACGTTGTGTGATTATCCAGGCAGTTTAGGACATCGCACGAGATTTGTCTTCAACCTGTTTTTTATAGTTCTCGACACGGAAAACATTTCATCACCAGGTACATTTTTTTTGGTTTATTGAAAGTGTGGTTTATGTCACCTGATCTGATGTGTGGAAAGCTGTTCAGAGAAGATAAGGCAACGCTATTTTAGCACAATTCACAACCAGTAGTTCAGAAAAAAAAACATTTTACCATCGTGTATTCTCGTCTATTCAGTCAACTCAATTCATAAACATGAGCGAGTGAGGGAGAGAGAGACCGTTTGAAGACGACACGCGCGACCGGTGCTTTCACTCTCTCTGTCCCTCAGTTAAACAAGCGAAGCAGTCACTCATCTACATCACTTACCGGTCAAATATGGCTTTGGCGGGACAAAAATACCGCATTAGGCTGACAGAAAACAGCGCGCCAGTTCCAGTCTTCAGGCGCTTGACGTTTTAGACGGACTTGCGCACATCCCAGCCCCTACACTCAAATCTACACGCACGTCAAATACATAGGAAGGATCATCGGCCTGTTCACATCGGCCCTATTTTGACATCGGAAATCGATACCGATGTATAAAAAAATTACCCAAATCGGCCGATGTTATATCGGCGGGCGATATATCGTGCACCACTACCAGTATCAGTATAATTGCATTTTTCATATTTTCAATATCAATTTTATACTAATGCAAAAACAAATATGTTATTGACTCATTTATTAAGATAAGTTCATGTAAATATCTTTAAGAAATGTATATCAGTTAAATTAAATGTATATATAAATATTAAAATGTCATGTAGCCTTCAAGTATTTCTTAATTTTAAATATATTAATATTAGTGCTGTCAATTAATTAAAAAAACAACTATTTTCTCATATACTGACATTCTTTTCACATTAGTTACATTTACATGGACACCTTTTGTTTCAATCGGCAACACAATTCGAACATAGTGTTTAAATGAAAAACACTATGCTCTATACTAAAGCTCTTTGCACACATCAATACGCTATTTCTATGTCACTGCTTTCCAGTTTCACTTTTCAATCCGATCAAAAGTTTAAGTGTCCTATCAAACGCATTAGAACAGGTTTAAACCACCTCTTACAATCCAAATGAAATTTAAATTGTTTTTGGCCTATAATTCGATTTATTTTTATTCCGAGCTGTTCCATTCAGTCCAATTACAATCAGATTATTAGGGTCCAAATTAATGTAGAAACACCATAAAGATTATATTATTTAAATATTACTTCAACGGTTTTAGGTATTATAAAGGTCAGTATCACCAATAACAAGACTGCTGCTACTGTCTCTCAGTAAATGGATTTTTCCCTCAATTTCTAGGGACAAGTTTATTTTGCACATTTAATTTTCACAATAAGTGTGAAAATTATTAGTTAAAACATTTGGTATGTGCTAATTGATTCGATTCGAATACAATTTCTGCATCACAAGCATTTGGGCTTGCGCAAAAGTGTCAGCAACGTCGTCTAGAATCAGAACTGTTTCTCACACAAACGTTTGTTTGCATGGTACATAAATCCCTTTTTTACCGTGAAATATCTTGTTTTATTTTAGCTCTATGCTCTTTGGTTGATTAGTTGTCATTCATTTGTCATTAAACATTCAAATGAAGTCCTCTTTCATTTGTTGCCCTTCTCCCGTCTCTTGTTCAGGGCATTTGGACGCCCTGCTGCGAGGTCTGGTGCTGGGGAAGCTGGGAAAAGCAGGGCATAAGGCCACTCTGGAGGAGGCCCGGCGGAGTTCAAAGAGCATGTGGAGGGTAAACAGATTCTGTCTGCAGACCTCAGGAGTCCAGTGAGTCTTCTAGCATTACCATTTATAACACAGACACATTTGCATCATGGTGCACTTAACATATTTGTCGTGGAGAAAGATGCCAAAGCTTTATTGCTGGAGACAAAAAAGCTGATATACTTGGGTACCTTCCAACTCTTTTTAATTAGCTCACCCCAGTTTTTACCAAATCTTCTAGCTACTCCATAATAGTGGCATGGTCTGTTTTTAAACATTTATCATGTGTTGAAGGCCAAAGAAGAGATTACTATATTATGCAGGTGCAAGTTTATCTAAGGTGAGACCTATAGTGTCATTGTGCAGTCAATAGGGGCTTTTGCACCGGCTTAGTTCTAGGAACTGAGTAGCTATCATGGTGGTTTCCCGAGAACTAATGGTTCCCTAGGAACATTTTCCTGTTTGCGTCCGCACAGCCAGTAGGAACTCTGAAGTGACGTAGCCCGCTCTTTTTGTTGTGACTTTGATTTTGACGGCGCAGTGGACCTTTACTTTTGATGCTGCTGAAAACACAAGAGCCTGAGATCATGAGCCGCTCTCCGACCAAGTAGTTACAGGAACTTAGTTATAGGAACTGTCCACTTATCAACAGTTCTACAGAACTACTCCCCCAAACTCGGTTTTGTTGCTTGCGTTCGCACTGGCCAAGTGGCCATAGGAACTGGTAGGAGGGGTAACGCAAGGTAATCGACGACCGTCATCACTAAACGTCAGCACGGCCACATACAACAACAAACCAGCATGGCTATTGCAATGTTCCTGTTCTGCCTTGCCGGGACCTTAATAACGGAGAACGAACGGCGGCGTTAAAGATTATGCTTGAGTTCTGTACAGAGAAACACAGAAGACGAAGGCTCCAGCGTAATATGATATTAAGTAATATGATGGAAGAAGATAAAAGAGCAGAGCGCAGGAGGCAAACAAAACGACGGGTAAGTTTAGCTAGCATTAGCAATTAGCTGGTTGAATGCGTTATGTTTGTCTTAATCCTCGTTGTAATGTTTTGCAAAAACACACAGCATATGGCAGAGAGCGCTACAAGTTCCGTGTTGACAGTGGGCATGACTTAGAAGTTGAACCAATCAATGTAGACCTAGGGAAAGGGAACTAAAAAAGTCCTTGCTCTAGACTAGGTACTGAAAGAGTTATAGGAACTACGGTCTGAGGAACTAAAAAATCCCCAATTTAGTCCGGTCGGAACACGAGAAAAAAGGGTTATAGGAACGTTAGGTTCTAGGAACTGCAAAAGTTCCTCCAGTCGGAAAGCGGCTATAGTGCTCCCATTCTCCGAGTGTTCGATTTCGAGTTTACGGTCTGTCTAACATGTTATTAAATAGACCTGTTAAACAAAGAAAATAGACAGTAATATGAAAAGGTATTATGCTGTGTGGTTGATGTCCAGTGTTGCTAGCTGAGCAGAAATATACAGGTAGTCAGACATTTGAAGTCGAATCCAAACCTTCGTTAAAGTTATACATGAATTTGGTCCACTTCAAATGTTGACTACTGTACGATGTTTCTCTTGGTCCCTCTCAACATTGTGTTGGATTTTCTCCTCTGCGTGAAGTTAAGAGGTCCATCTATGTTTTCCATGTTCATAGAGTTAGTTTGTGGAGTAAATAGATAGGCTATGATCTGTGTGTTTCACGGCTTTTTATCATAGCATTTGAAATGTTCCTATTTTTGTTTTAGGAGTTCCCAAAAACAGTTTAACATGCATGCAAGGGTAAAAACACATTATTTGTCATATAATATGCATTTATTTTTAACTGATTTGCTCACTCGAACTCCCAAATGATTCGTACAACGACTCATTTTTCCAAACCACTCCTTTGCGTGACTCTAATCGGCAGTGATTGGTCAGATGACAGACCCAGTCAGTTATTGTTTGTTAGCATAACGCATACACATATTGATAAAGCACTGCAGTACTATACGCTCTATTCTTTAAGACAATGCCAATAACAGCGACAAACATTTCACATATTTAAAAAAAATTGGAAGACCTAGAAGTTGCGCTGAGCATAACTTACACACACGCACGCACACACATACTTATTGCCGCCTTTCCTCTTCGCGCCCGCTACGCTACAAAACCGTTCAAAACCCATAAAAGCAACAATTATTAATAATACTTACAGGTTGTGATTCATAGGAGGAAGCTGATCCATATACACTGGGTAAGTAAGTTACTGAGCCCTCCTTCAGGAACAACCGCTTGCGAATCCACATTTGAATTCATTTATGTTTTTGAACGATTCGTAATTAAAATGATGAGAACACAATCGGGCTATACTGTTGTGGTCTCGTTGCAAATATGAACTCTAACCACCGATTCTTCACATGCTCGTCCCTGGTAAATGAAAACAAAGTGGCTGAACTATCTTTGCATTGTAGAACACAGCGTCTTCTCGACATGATGCTATGATGAAGTATTTGAATGTGTAGACTTCAAGTTTACACTTCCATCTGCGCGCGCAGTAACTGGGCGCGGCCAATATGTCTCTACGTCACGATGTAACAGCTAATGACTCGTTTCAAAAACAATTCATTTCATAGACTCAGAGTCGACTCTCACTTTTGAAAGACAATAACTTTATATATGGTGCACTTTCAGATATAAATATTTGCAGGATGTTTTCATTCCCTTAGAGCTATAGTCCACACCATATGAACAGTCATTTTCAAAAATCCATAATAGGGGCTCTTCAAAAAATGGCGGGTGCTGGCCTTCCGCGTGCACTTTTTAACTTCGCTTTAGAATTACAGTGATTCTGGAGAGGAAAATGCTTGAATGGTGGGTTCATTTTCATTCTTAATGAAAAACACAACAACAAAAAGTTCAATGACCTTATTAGCATCGGGTTTAGCTATAAAAATATTGCCAAATAGGCACTTTTACATTTCCTTTTGAAATCAAATCTTCTGCCATCGTCTTGTCAGTCAGCTCCCGCCTCACTCTCGTCACATGATAAATAAAATCTGACTCGTGCTGTGACTTCGTTCGGCTCCTGAATTGAGCGGACGCCTTCGGTTTTTATTTGTACTGTCTGTTCTCTGACTGAACTAAATGATTTTTATTACTATAATAACCACCATCGTTTAGTTTCAACATGTCCCTGTAAACAAAGGTGTTTTATCTTCATATTTTTAGGTGTACCTAACAGTTCCTGAAGCACGGAGACAGCACAACGCTTGACACCATGCTCAAGGTGACAATTTACACGTGTCTAAACATTGGTTACAGCGTTAAAGTTGCAAACAAATAAATGGCATCTTTCATTTTCTGTTTTCAGCTTCATAAGCAGGCAGATATGCAGGAGGAGAAGAACCGCATCGAGAGAGTGCTGGGAGCCATTCCCGCTCCTGACCTCATCCAGAGAGTGCTTAACTTTGCCCTGTCGGGTACGTGAATACGCACACGCTTACTGTAGAAAATAGGTCAGACTGTGGAAACATTTTAAAGCACCAGAAACACGCTTTAAAAGAGTGTGAAAACGTTTGAACAGATAAATGGAATGGCAGGTGACATTAGTCATGTCCTTTTGGGTGAATCCTGACAAACCTGTTAATAAGGGTGGGTGATATGCAAAATATTATTTCATAATGATGATGTATATCAAATGGAAGCTTGTTTCCGTTTTACATTATTACTTGGAATTATGTCTTTATACTGACCGTGACAGTATTGCATTCACTTGAAGAAAAAAAATCTACTCTGTTTTTCTGAATTAACTAGTTAATTTTTCATAAGAAAACATTTTTTGCTCTGTTTTCTGAATTAACAAGTTAATTTTTCATGAGAAAATATTTTTTGCTCTGTTTTTCTGAATTAACGAGTTAATTTTTCATGAGAAAAAAGTTTTTGCTCTGTTTTTCTGAATTAACGAGTAAATTTTTCATGAGAATTTTTTTTTGCTCTGTTTTTCTGAATTAATGAGTTAATTTTTCATGGAAATTTTTTTTGTTCTGTTTTTCTGAATGAAAAATTTTTCTTATGAAAAATTAAGTCGTTAATTCAGAAAAACAGAGCAAAAACTTTTTTTCTCATGAAAAATTAAGTTGTTAATTCGGAAAACAGAGCAAAAACTTTTTTCCTAATGAAAAATTAAGTCGTTAATTCAGAAAAACAGAGCAAAAACTTTTTTTCTCATGAAAAATTAACTCATTAATTCAGAAAAACAGAGCAAAAAAAAATTTTCTCATGAAAAACTAACTCGTTAATTCAGAAAAACAGAGCAAAAATGTTTTCTCATGAAAAATGATCTTGTTAATTCAGAAAAACAGAGCAAAAAAACTTTTCTCATGAAAAATGTACTCGTTAATTCAGAAAAACAGAGTAGATTTTTTTTTCTTCAAGTGAATGCAATACGCCACCATATTATACCACACAATTCTGAGAAGAAGAAAAAAGATTTGTGAGAAAAAGTTGCAAATGTTTTTTTATTCTGTGGTGAAAACAAGCTTTCATAATATCATGATTATAGCAATTTTTTATTTATTTTAGCTGTTAAAAATAAGAACAAATAATACAAACAAGTGGAAGAATATAATAGAACAAAGATACAAATTAAACTTTTTGGTACAGTAGACATATTTAGCATAGAAGAGATACTACATAAATTAAAAGTAAAATACTGCATAGGTCTTCTTTATATGAATTAAATATAAATTGATTCTTACTAAAGATACAAAAGTTATAGTTAAGAGCAGTGAGTGATTTTCTCTTTGTTGTTTGATTGACATTGACACAGACAGGTTTATAAAGCTCCTGTCACTTTAAGAATGAATATACTGATCCATATCAAGTTTTTTTCATTGGCAAGATGGGCATTTTGACATAATTGTATATTTATCTTTAATATTGTTGTATAAATGTTTAAAGATTTTTTTAATTCCCCAGGAGATCAATAAATCACCATTTTCATCTCTCTCTTATCTTTAAAGGGATACTCCACTTTTTTGGAAATACGCTCATTTTACAACTCCCCCAGAGTTAAACAGTTGAGGTTTACCGTTTCGAATGTATTCAGTCGATTTTCTGATATTTAGAAGAATATCAGTAACAAGACAGTTTCTGGTCTCATTGACTTCCATAGTAGGAAAAAAATTTACTATGGAAGTCAATGAGACCAGAAACTGTCTGTTTACTGATATTCTTCTAAATATCAGAAAATTGGCTGAATACATCCAAAATGGTAAAACCCAAATGTTTAACCCTGGGAGAAAATTAGCCTATTTCCAAAAAAAGTGGAGTATCCCTTTAAATTAACATTCTCACAAGAAATCCAATCTGACACGCTCATTCTCTGAGCTTTAATCTGAATCTGTAGGAATTAAAAATCTCCAGTGACGGTGTGAACAGTGACACTGATTCTGGCTGTGGTATTTTTAGGAGGAGGTTCGTCCCCAGGACACTGTGTCTGTAATCGTGGGGCGTGAGCTGGAAGCAGCAAACAGGGGCGCAAAGCTGCATGGAAATTTGTTAAGGACAACTGGGAAGAACTTCATAACCGTTCACCAGGGCGGCTTTCTCATATCAAGACTCATCAAGGTGAAACAAGTGCAGTACACCAAGTAGAGACGAGAAAAGCACAGATAAAATGAGCTAAAGTACATTAAGTTGAGAAATACTGTACCAAATCTAATTTGATTGTGTATAATCACTATGTGTGTGTGTGTGTGTGTGTATATATATATACATGTTGTCTTGATGCATTGTTTTTGATTCTTTCCTGCAGCTGACAGTGGATGGGTTTGCAATAGATAAAATGGCTGCTGAAGTTAAGGTGAGCATCATGTGCTTTCTCATGTCTCTTGCAAAACCTTTTTTGCATTCTATAGACAATATTGTCCAAAGTGAATGGAAATTTCTGTAATATACAATTTTCTTAGTTATGTTATGCTTGGACATTTTAGTCATTTGACTAGATTTTGCTTTTGGGAAGAGTAAAACGGGCTTACTATGTAAGCAAATTGTTCAGTTATATGTTAATATAATGTATTTAAATAAGATATAAAAATGCAATAACACAAAAAACTGAGTATCACTTAAAGGGATAGTTCACCCAAAAATGAAAATTCTGTCAGTGTTTACTCACCCTCATGTTGTTCCAAACCTCTGTTTATTTGTTCTGCTGAACACAAAGGAAGATATTTTGGAAGAATGTTTTAATCAAACAGATCTCAATCCCCATTGACTACCATTTTTCCTACTATGGTAGTCAATGGGGATTGAGATCTGTTTGACTAAAACATTCTTTCAAATTTCCTTTCTGTTCAGCAGAACAAATGAACACATAGAGGTTTGGAACAACATGAGGGTGAGTAAACACTGACAGAATTTTCATTTTTGGGTGAACTAACCCTTTTAATTATTAAACTCAATTACATAACAACAAAATATAAAATGAAATGGTATTTATTTACATTTTAAAAATGTTCACGTTTTTAAAGTTTCATTGTCTGAATTGCACCAGCCCTGTCAATGAAATATTTAAGGTCATATGGTGGCCTAAAAAAAGATCTAGCTAGACCGTAAACAAAACAACAGGCACATTGCAAACACTCGTTTGGGCATGCGAGCCGGCCAAATAGTTGGTTAACGTTACGTTTTGAGTGCATGGACGAGACGCAAGACGCCGAAATGGATGCCAATAAGATTCTGAATGGAAAGTTTACTTTACTAAAAAGTTGCTGAATGTTCCATCGACGAGACCAAAGTGATCTGTGTGTTTTGTCGTTGTGAACTGTGAGCTATCATCATCGCAGCACGTCCAGTCTTGAAATACCGCTTAATAATGGCCAAACACACATACACACAGCTGATGCGAATTCTCTGCCCTCTTGTCAATATCAGGACCTCGTCAGTATTTCTTTCACCCTTTTATTGATGGACAATGTTCCATTGTGTTCGAGATTATTTGCTCCAAATGAGAATGTTAGTGTGAATTTGAACACAGTATATGGCAATGCTGATTTTTCCATGTTGATAAGAGCATTAAAATGAGAAAAAATAATGTGACAAAAATAAATCAAGAGACATTTAGAATAGGTAAAAATATGCAATTAATTGCGATTAATCACGAGTTAACTGTGACATTAATGCGATTAATCGCGATTAAATATTTGAATTGTTTGACAGCACTAATATATAGAGAGAGATGCTTTTCTAGATATTTTGTGCTCTAAATATTTCATAGATTAAATATTACACTTGGGTCGAAGTAACTTTTCAATTGGCAAATTTGTATATTATAATTATTTCTGAAGGTTACTAAAAGTAATGACCGCAAAAGAAAATCAGCTTTGACATCACAGGAATAAATTACATTTTTTTAATTATTTAAAAATAATAATATTACAGACTTCTTTCAAAAATATTAAAGTTTGAAGAAGGGACTGTTTTGAATTTCACATAAAAAAGAATGAATGAATGTCACCCTATTACATAAATTGGATTTATTTTTCAGGATATGTATGACAAGCTAACATATCAAACAAAACTTGTCACAGAAAGATGTTTGTTTAGTTTTACATGATGCAATAGATATCAATATAAAAAATAGATATTCTGTTAAAGATGCAGATCATTTGAGGATTACGTTTAAGAGGAGACTGATAACCACTGCAGGTTGCTGTTCTTCAATAAAGAAATCAAGATTGATTCTGGTTGTTTTTCTGTTTTCAGAGTTTCTTCGAAAGTCATCACGCGCCGCGGCCGAGCGCACGGTACAGCCAGTGCTGCGAGAACATTCTCCTGAACGCTGCCTGGCTCAAGAGAGACGCAGATGACATCCACCACTATCTCCTGCAGCGGAAAGCGCCCCCTGTCTGACCTCCGAACTTTGACCCCTCCCTGACCTGCTCACTCACTCCAAAATGAGCATCATCTGGCTATCTTCAGCGAAAACAGAAATGATTTTCAAAACTGCAACTCCATCTTAAGAATTACCCAAGAGTCAATAAAGAGAAGTGAAACTAGGAAACAAGACCGTTATTCACGCTTGAGTGTGACGTAGTTCCCCATTCTGCCAGTGGGAGGCGCAAGTGCACTCGAGCAGAGCTGTGACTGAAACGCAAGAGATTCTTCATGTTATTTTATAAGCTGGTAATGCATGTCAACACATCGTTCCCTCAGTATGGCACTCCTCTTAATGCAGTGGTATTATAACGCAATCATCTCTCTCTTTCCTTGCATTTACCGGTAAAAAAAAAACAAAAAAAAATCAAGCATGATGTTGATATGCTCAATTTTAAGTTTGTTTTGTTTGTGTTTTCTTTTGTTCTGTACAAATGACGATCTCCTCCTTCCGTTTTATTAGTAATGGCTATATACGCATTTTACCCCGAATCCTCTGCGGCGTGACTGGGCAGAATGGAGGTCGGGATGCGACGGTAACTGAACGGACTCTATGAATCCCATCGTTCAGTAACGGTTACGACTGAAGACGCATAAGCATGGTACTGTGTTTATATTGTAAACTGCGAGCATTAGTTCTGAGACCTTCAATTAATCTGAAATGTGATTATATATACATACGTCTTTGCCCTTGTCTCCTGTACGTCACTGGTCATCTGTTCTTCCGCACTTCCAGTGGTTTACACCTCCAGAAACTGCGAGAGAAATCAACTCAAAAATCCGAAATATCATTAGCATCTGCCACGATAATGCAAAGCTGTTAGAGAATTATTTTATAAGATCTATTTAATGATTATTTTACTGTGGTTGAAATAAACCCCCTCCCCCCTCAAAAAAAAATCATGATTTAACCTGGTTTCAAACTTGGAGGCCTTAAATTGGTCAATCTTATTGTTCGATGGCATGGTACCCTTGTTAAACCCTAAACAGAATTTATTATCTGATGTTGCGCCTAATGTGGTTCACGATCATCGTCTCTATATCTTTCCCTGAAATGTGCTTTTGTTTAAAAATACAATTGATGTTCATTAAAGAAGATGATAAAAGCTGTATTGTTGGAATGCTATATTGGATTTGTACATGTGGGGTATGACTCTTCATGCTCTTATGTTTGTGCATTTTGTAAACGATACACAAATTAACATGTATTCCTGTATGTATATGCCATAGACATTCACACAGTTCAAATGAGTGTTTCAAAAACATATCAGTTATGAATATAAATGTAAATAATGAGTTCAAATCACGTACTGCAGGTACAATGTGAGGAAAGACGAGGACTTTGATTTTGTCAGCGTTACAAATGCTCAGTTTTGGTCACTGAAGCACAGATGTGATGATGTAAGTTCACCTATGTTTGCACAGATTTTATGTCGGGGAGCTTTGTGTTCACTGTGCAACATGCAGACTGCAGGTTGAATTAGATTTCAAACATCAATGATAGTGTTCATAGAGTCAGAAGATATTTCGTAAGTTTATTGCCGAAGACATTAAAAACTATAGGCAATAAAAAGAAAATCACATCTGATGCAAGAGGAACCTTTAGAATTTATTATAGTATTACAAATTACAAGTGATTCATCTGTGTTCCAGCTTTCAAATTAGCTGGTATCCTATTAAAAGCAGTCATGAAAAAAATGGAAATAAGATTTGTTTAAAAATGTCATGGGAAATAAAATACGTGTAAAATCGTAAATTTCTATAGTGAATTTTTTTTGTTTGTTTGTTTTAAGTATATACTCAGATATTACATTCGGCTGTAAAATGTTCTTTGAAAATACAGCTATGTAAAATTGTCCGTAAAAAAAAAAAAACAATCCAGCAATGAGCGAGGTCAGATACTGTAGTGCTTCTCCTCTCCACCGGAGGGCACTAATGACAGAGCCGAAGGGGAGTGGCAGTTGGCAAACAGCTGGATTGTGACTGGAGTACGGATGGCAGGATCTGACGTAGATTCCGGAAGCGATCCGGAAATGGAGGATGATAGGATTGAGAAAGACAGTGGGGGAAATTCAAGTTTAGGATGGAATGTTGTTAAAACAAAGAAAAGGAAGAAATCCCGTGAGTTAAATTCAGACTCGGAAAGTGACAAGGGAAGTCAACCGGCTCATGGACAGAAGAAGGAGTTTAAAGTAATGATAAAGTTTGCTTCCGACTCTGTGAGTAACATCAATCCTTTGAGACTTACAAAAGCAATTAAGGAAAGTGTAGGGATTGTAGAAAATGTTAAAACTTTGAAGGATGGAAGACTGTTGCTTTTTTGTAAAGATAGTAACCAACAAAAAGCAGCCCTGGGAATTAAATCCATGATCGGACATAAAGTAGAATGCCTCATACCAGAAGAGAGAAATTGGATTAGAGGTGTAATATCTGGAATTCCGTTGGATGTTTCAGATGAGATGATCAAAAGAAATGTAAAAGGGGCAGCAGTTAAGGAAGTAAGACGATTGAAATGTTTCAGAAATAAAGAGAAAACGGACAGTCTGTCAATTATGTTGGTTTTTGATGAGGTCAAATTACCAGAAAGAGTTTCTTTGGGATATGTTAGTTATGCAGTCAGATTATACATCCCTCCTCCAGTAAGGTGTTTCAAATGCCAAAAATTTGGGCATGTGGCTGCTGTATGTAGAGGCAAACAAAGATGTGCAAGATGTGGAGGTGACCATGAGTATGGAAAATGTGGACCAAGTAAAACACCAAAATGCTGTAATTGTGGGGGAGAGCACAGTGCAGCTTATGGAGGTTGTGATGTAAGGAAAGATGCGATTAAGGTTCAAAATGTGAGAATGGAAGAAGGAATAACGTTTGCTCAAGCACTTAAAAAAGTAAAACAAGCCCCTAAAGTAGTCATGGTAGAGGAATCCCCTGTTAGGGTACAACCACAACCAAGTAAGATGCCAACTCCAAGGGAAAAAATTGAATTGATTGAAGACAAAGTATCATTTCTAGCATTTATAGCAGAAGTGGTGAATTGTTCAGCGCAGACTGAAAGTAGATCAGAAAGGATTAAGATAATCATTAGAGCTGCAGAAAAGTATTTGGAACTGAAGAACATATCTGTTGACATGATAAATGAAAGACTTGTGGCACAACAAGTAACAAACAGTCAGACAGCATGTGGGGGCTCATAATGGTTTTGGTAATCTTGCAGTGGAATGCAAGAAGTTTAATCGCAAACGGGCAAGAATTTAAGCATTTTGTAGCAAATTGTGATATGTACCCTGATATTATTTGTGTTCAAGAAACGTGGCTTAAGCCACAGCTCAATTTTATGATTAGTGGATATGAGACAATTAGGAAAGACAGAATTAAAGGAAATGGTGGTGGAGTAGCAACTTTTATTAAAGAAGGTATAGGGTTTAGGAAAATTGTGGATAATAATGTTTTTGAGGATGTGGTAGTGGAAGTGTGGGAAGGAAATCAAAGTATTAGAGTGATTAATTTTTATAACCCATGTGATAAGCTAACTAAGGAAATGTTGGAAAACATTGGAGGAATTGGGGATTTTAATAGGGTGTGGTGTGGTGATTTTAATGCACACAGTACTTTATGGGGGAGTCCTAATACTGATTATAATGGATTGATCATAGAAGATATGCTGGACTGGGGAGAGCTAGTATGCATTAATGACGGAAGCTACACAAGAGTTAATCTTTCTAAATGCAAATACTCTGTGTTAGATTTGACAATAGTATCAGAAAATTTAGCCTGTAGGTGTGATTGGAAAGTATTGAATGAAAGTACTATTGGTAGCGATCATTTTCCTGTTTGTAGTACAATTGGAGTAGAATTATTAAAAACAGGCTTGGAAAGAATTCATAGGTGGAATTTTAAATCAGGGGATTGGGAGATGTACTTACAGATATGTCAGGATAAATTGGTTGAAATTAATGATAATGATGATGAAGATACTGATGTTTTAAATTAAAAAATTAGTGAGGTTCTTAGGAGTACAGCAGAAGAAGTATTTGGCAGAAAGAAGACATGTAGTAAAAGGAAAAGTGTTCCGTGGTGGAATGAAGAATGCAATATGGCAATTAAAAGAAAGAAACAGTAACGCTTGAAAAAGTAAGAAAATCTATCAGATATGATGACTTTATTGTATATAAAAAAGCTCAAGCAATTGTGAGGAGGAGTATCAGGGCAGCAAAAAGAAAGTATTGGAGAGAGTATTGCAATAATATTGGGGAAATATTGGAATTAATGAGATTTGGAATATGATTAGAAAGATGGAGGAAACGAATCGGTTACCTGAACGTAACCTCGGTTCTCTCTAGATGAGGGAATCGAGTATCGCGTAGTGCTAGTTACGTGATCGGGAAAGATTCTTCTTTGCCGAACAATTGAAGCCAAAAAATTTTATAATTTGTAAACATTGTCACGCACTTCTCAGGTGCAGGACCTAGAGCGGGCTGAACTAGCAGGCTCATTGGTTCGTTTCTGGAAGGGCTCAAACCAATCCGGAGAGCGCGCTGAACCCGCGCCCAATGAGCGGACGACGCGCTCGCTATTACGTCGAGAGCCCGCCGAAGGGGCGTGGCTTGAGTGTATATAAGCACTCTCCGCTGGTTTGGAACAACGATCGATAGTGATGAAGCGAATCGCTGTTAGAGCGGGCACTGCCTACGCAATACTCGTTCCCTCATCTAGAGAGACCGAGGTTACGGTCAGGTAACTCGATTCCGTTCTCTTACGAGAGGTTCTCTCGCATTGCGTAGCTAGCTCACGCTACGGGAACCCCTGGTTAACGCCGTGCCCGGTCAGTCACCACAAGCATCCCCGGGAGGGTGGAGGGAGCAATAGTGGAGAAGTAATAATAAAGGGCAGACGCCGTTTATGTGAGAATATGAAGCCTAAGAGGCGGCCGGCATAGCGGGCCATAGTATAGGAAGTTTCCATAGAATGGAGGGGAAGATCAAGGGGCTAGCCGGTTGAAGGATTCCCCATAAAGCGTGGCTGAGCACGCTGCGCGGGTTAGACCGCTAGTAATTTAGCCTGTAAGGCCGGTACTTCCAAGTTATAAAATCTGATAAAGGTGGACGGGGAAGCCCAGCCCGCGGCCACACAGATATCATGAATAGAAATACCACAGGACCAAGCCCACGAGGAGGCCATGCCTCGAGTGGGAGTGAGCCCTGACGTCGAGCGGGCAAGGCAGATTTTCAGCCGCATAGGCGGAGGCGATAGCGTCTACTATCCATCTGGATAGTGTTTGTTTAGAAGCGGCCAAGCCTTTTGTGCGTCCCCCAAACGCCACAAACAGCTGCTCAGACCGTCTGAACGTGGCAGCGCGTGTAATGTACGCTCTCAGCGCCCGGACCGGGCAGAGGAGGTTGGCATTGGGCTCGCTATCAGAGGTGGGCAGAGCCGATAAGGATATCACCTGTGCTCAAATGGGGTGCCAATCGCCTTAGGCACATATCCGTGTCCTGGGTTCTAGAATGACGACGGAGTCGTTAGGGCCAAACTCCAAGACACGACGCGTTCGAAGAGAGCGCGTGAATGTCGCCCACCGTTTAACTGAGGCAAGAGCGATCAGAAAAACGGCTTTTAGGGAGAGATATTTGAGGTCAATAGACTCGAGCGGTTCGAAGGGGGGGCTTTCAAGGCCTCGAGGACTATTGAGAGGTCCCAAACCGGCACCGAGGGGGGCGAGGGGGTTCATCCTCCTGGCTCCCCTGAGGAAGCGGATAACCAGCTCGCTCTTTGCCAATAGACTGGGCGCGTCGGGGACCAACGGAAGGCCGCGACGGCTGCCACATAAACCTTCAGGGTGGATGGGTTCTGCCCTTGTCCAGCATATCTTGAAGGAAGGAGAGCAAAGAGGAGACCTCACACTTAAGGGGGTCCAAATTCTTTCGGTGCACCATTTTGAAAATACAGACCATTTAGCCGCATAGAGCTTTCTGGTAGATGCCGCTCTAGCGTGTTTGATCGTGTTCAAGACTCCCTCTGGCAAATCAACGTGTAATCGTTGGTCACCCATGCATGGAGCGCCCAGCGCTGCGGGTGGGGATGCCAGATTGTGCCGCGGGCTTGAGAGAGGAGATCTGCTCTGACCGGGATGGGCCACGGGGCTGTCTGAGACAGCTGTGTGAGCTCCGGGTACCAAATCTGATTCTCCCAACGCGGGGCTATGAGGAGCACCGGGTGGCGAAATTCCCTGATTCTCTGAATGACCTGCGGTAGCAGGGAGATGGGAGGGAAGGCATAGAGCGGGCGGTATGGCCATTCTAGCGCTGAACGCGTCCTCGTTCTTCGAGAAGAATATCGGACAGTGCGAGTTCTCTTCTGTCGCAAAGAGATCTATCTCCGCTCTGCCAAAGAGGCGCCACAGTGACTGGACTGTAAGAGGGTTCAGGGACCATTCTCCTGGAGAGAGAAGGTTCCTGGATAGAATGTCTGGACCGTCGTTTAGGTGTCCCGGGACATGCGTCGCTCTGAGCGAGAGCAGATGACTCTGGGACCAAACTAGAATGCGGCGTGTCAGCAGGAAGAGATTCCTGGATCTGACCCCGCCCTGACGGTTGATGTAGGATACCACTGTCATGTTGTCTGAACGAATCAGGACGTGGTGACCCTGGATGCGCGGGAGGAACTGCAACAGTGCATATCCGACCGCGAGCATCTCGAGACAGTTTATGTGAAATGGGGTCTCCCGACTCGACCATCGGCCAGAGGCCGGTGAGCCCTCCGCAGACCGCACCCCAGCCTGTGTTGGATGCGTCTGTCGAGATTACCTTCCGGTGAGAGAAGGTCCCCATCGTGACGCCCTGTTGAAACCAATCGGTCACCGTCCAAGGCTGTAGTGCAGAAATGCATGCCTGAGTGACTCTGATTAGCTGGCGGCCCGTGGTCCACTCGCGCGGGGTACACGGGTCTTTAGCCAGAATTGTAGGGGGCGCATATGTAAAAGACCTAGCTGTAGCGCGGCTGCAGCTGAGGCCATGTGACCCAGCATTCTCTGAAAAGTTTTCACCGGAACGCGGGTATTCATCTGGAACGAAGCGGCTAAACGCTGCAAGCGGCGTGTGCGCTGAGCGGATAAGCGTGCTTTCATAGTGGTAGAGTCCAGGTCTATCCCCAGAAACGAGATAGTTTGACTGGGCTGGAGAACGCTCTTTGTCCAGTTGACAGAGAGGCCCAGCGTTTCCAGATGAGCGAGAAGAGCTGTACGGTGCGACAGAAGCTCTGTTTTGGAACGTGCTAGTATCAGCCAATCGTCCAAATAATTCAAAATGCGCATCCCCTGGGTTCGAGGGCGAGCGCCGCGTCCATACATTTCGTGAACGTGCGTGGCGCTAAGGAAAGGCCGAACGGGAGAACGGCGTATTGATAAACCTGGCCCTCGAAGGCGAAGCGTAAAAACTGCCTGTGACGAGGGTGTATTTGAATCTGAAAATAAGCGTCTTTCAGATCTAGGGAGATGAACCAATCCCCCTGGCGTACATGTGCGAGGAGTTTCCTGACCGTCAGCATTCTGAATGATCTCGTCATGAGAGCTTTGTTCAGAAATCTGAGGTCTAGAATCGGCCTGAGGCCGCCGTCTTTCTTGGGGACCAGAAATAACGGCCGTAAAACCCCGGCTCGGTTATGGGTGGAGGGACTCTCTCTATCGCGCCTTTTGTTAACAGTTTCGATATTTCTGTGCGGAGCGTGCTCGCGGCAGCTGGGCTGACCACAGAAAGGGGCCGGGCGCGGGAACGCGCGGGCGGCGGCGAAACTGTAACTGGTAGCCGTCTTTTATAATGCTTAGTACCCACGGGGATATGCCGGGAATGGCTTCCCACGCTTTGAAGCATAATGCTAGAGGCTGAATGGCCGTGCTGTCCCGGTTGCTGCATGGAACGGGCTGGACACTGTGTGTGTGCTCGTGTAAACTGTGTGTGGCAACGGGATTTGCACTCAGAGAGGAGCTTATGGGCCGTGATACAGAGCGAGCAGAGGGGGGACACGCGCTGCTTGAGGGCGTGCTTATGCTTTCTGCTATCCCGAGCGGACGGAGGCCGCTGAGTGGGAGTGAGCTCTGTGGGGGGCACGGGAGAAAGTGTGAGTGAACACGTGCTTGTGGTCACATTTTTTACACTTGAGGCTTTTATGCTCTTTTTGTGAACTCTCTGGGTAGCCGTGAAAACGGCTGTTTGTCGCTCGCAAGCGGGTCGAGTCACCGGCTTGTTCTCGGCGAGATTCGCTGCTGCAGTCGGCGAAGGTTCGGGACTAACAGAGGATGAAACTTTGACGGCGGTCCGGCCGCGGCGGAGAAGCCGTCCTTTCCCCAGAAGTGCTAGGCGGACTTCTGCTGATCAGGCTTCAGCGTGACCTTGGGGCGGGGCGCTTGGGGAGCCTGTCTGCGTCGGCTGTCGGAGCGAGAGCGAGGGCGAGGGCGGCCGCTCTGCCTGTGCTGGGGATGGGCCTGAGCTTGCTGCGGGCGGCGTTGTTGAGGCGTTCTGGCAGGGGGCTCACGAGAGCGGCCTGCAGAAGTGTTACCGCGGCGAGGCAGGAACAAATTCATGGCCTGGGTGGCTTTCTGGACCTCAGAAAAGCGTTCTACGATGCCCGTGACGGCAGATCCGAAGAGGCCAGAGGGTGAGACGGGCGCGTTGAGGAAGACGGAGCGCTCAGCTTCGCTCATGTCCGTGAGCGTGAGCCACAAGTGTCTCTCGGCGACACAGAGGATGGCCATGCATCTTCCCAGCGCTTGAGCGGCAGCTTTGGTGGCGCGAAGGGAGAGGTCCGTAGCGCATCTTAAGTCGTTGAGCGCACGGCCGTTGATTTCTCTCTCATTCTGCGCTATGTCACTCAACAGGTCGGATTGCAGCACCTGGAGAACCGACATGGAGTGCAGCGCTGCAGCGGCCTGGCCAGCGGCTGCATAGGCGCGGGTGTGGAAGGTAGAGGACGCTCTGCAAGCTTTAGAAGGAAGCTTAGGGGAGGATCGCCATCCAGCGGAGGGCGAGCACAAGTGAGCGGCGACCAGATCTTCGACGGGCGGCATCGCTGTATAGCCCTTCTCGGTGGCTCCGTCCACCGAGCGCAGCGAGGCGGAGACATCAGGGCGGGACCTAGCCGAGAGAGGAGCTTTCCACGATTTAGTGAGCTCGGCGTGGAGCTCAGGCAGGAAAGGAGCGGACCGGGTGCCAGCGGGAGCGGGCGCCGGTGCAGGTACTTTCCATCCATCCGGTTCGGTGGCAACTCGGGTGGTGGTGACCAGTCGAGGCCCAGACGCTCGACGGCAAGAGTCAGGAGGCGCATTAGGTCCTCTTCGATGCCGGAGCGGGTCCCCGCGGAGCATGACGCCGAAGAGCCCAGTGAAGACCATTCGTCGCTGTTAGAAGCGTGCAACGAAGGCGACTCTTTCTCTCCCTCAGAGTCGAGGGACGCTGCAGAGCGGCCACTCGGCGGCAATGGGGGGTCCAGCTCGGGTGGAGAAAGAGAGCGGTCGGGGGCGGCGGCTGCGGCGCAGCCATCGCAGGTTCCGGCGGCCTCTGAGAGCGGCGCTTCTTCTTCCGCGGAGAAGTCAGAGGCGGCGCGGCTTGGGCGGATTTAACGATGAGGAGTCTTGCCCGCAGGGAAGACATTGTCATCGCCTCGCAGAGAGAACATCCTCCATCGGCGAGGGCGAGTTCCGCATGTTCAAGCCCGAGACAGAGAGGGCAGATGAGGTGGCGGTCTCCGTCTTCGAGCGGTGCGCGGCATGAGCCGCAGGAAATGCGAGACATCTTTAAAAAGACGCTCACGCTCTTTTGTGATGGAGCAAGTGGAAGTCGTCGGACGGCGCTGAGCTCGCTGAGGCGGCTGAAGGTGGCAGAGGCCGGGTTCTTCAGGCTTCTTGCTTGCTAGAAGGTGCCTTGTCACGACGACGGCTTCAGTCTTGCAACGGCAGGCGATTAGATCGCTGAATCAAAATGAATCGTTGTTCCAAACCACGGAGAGTGCTTATATACACTCAAGCCACGCCCCTTTCGGCGGGCTCTGACGTAATAAGCGAGCGTCGTCCGCTCATTGGGGCGCGGGTTCAGCGCCGCTCTCCGATTGGTTTGAGCACTTCCCAGAAACGAACCAATGAGCCTGCTAGTTAGCCCGCTCTAGGTCCTGCACCTGAGAAGTGCGTTGACAATGTTTACAAATTATAAAAATTTTTGGCTTCAATTGTTCGGCAAAGAAGAATCTTTCCCGTAGCGTAAGCTAGCTTACGCAATACGAGAGAACCTCTTGGAAGAGAACAAAGAATTAATACTATTCCGACGATAATTCATAATGAGGAAGTAGTTGTGTCTGATAGCAGGAAGGCAGAGATTCTAGCAAAAACATTTGTGAAAGTACATAGTAATGGAAATATATCAAATGACATGATGAAGTTAAGGGAACAGAGTATGAGGAAGAATCCACAAGTATTGGAAGTTAAGGAGTCAACTGGAGAAGCATTGGATTATGAATTAACTTTATATGAGTTAAAAAGAGCAATCGCAGGGACCAAACAAACTTCTCCAGGTAGGGATGAGATATGCTATGAAATGTTTAAGCATTTATCAGATCAGTCATTAAATATAATTTTAAGGTTTTATAATAAAGTATGGAATTCAGGAAAACTTCCAATGGAATGGAAACATGGAGTAATTATACCAGTAGCGAAACCAGGAAAGGATCATACGCAATCTAGTAATTATAGGCCTATTGCTCTAACTTCAAATGTATGTAAGATAATGGAGCGTATGGTAATGAATAGGCTAGTATATGTTATTGAGAAGAGGGATATCTTCTCCCCTTTCCAAAGTGGCTTTAGAAAGGGAGAAATACTATGGATTCAGTGCTGTGTTTGGAAGCTGATATAAGAAAGGCTCAGATTAATAAAGAGGTTTTGGTAGGTGTTTTTATAGATGTTGAAAAGGCGTATGATATGTTGTGGAAGGAGGGACTTTTAATTAAGTTGGATATGATGGGAATAAAAGGTAAAATGTATAATTGGATTATGAACTTTCTGTTAAATAGAACTATTCAAGTCAGAGTGGGATGTGAGTATTCCCAGATTTATGAAATAGAGAATGGAACCCCGCAAGGAAGTGTCAGCAGTCCAATCTTGTTTAACTTAATGATCAATGACATTTTTTCACAGATAGAACCTGGGATAGGGAAATCTTTATATGCTGATGATGCTGCAATATGGAAAAGAGGGCGGAATGTCAAGTTTGTACAGGATAAGGTTCAAAATGCTGTAAAATCGATAGAAAACTGGGCTAATAATTGGGGCTTTAGGCTATCTATGGCAAAAACACAAGTAATTTGTTTTTCAAAAAAGAAGATGAATCCTGGAATAAATATTAAAATGTATGGAGAAACATTAGAGCAGACATCAGTTGTTAGGTTTTTAGGAGTATGGATGGACTCAAAATTAAATTTCAAAGTTCATATTCAGAATATAATAGATAAATGTAAAAAAGTGATAAATATAATGAGATGTCTAGCTGGAGCTGAATGGGGAGCATATCGGCAATCGCTCAAAAATATTTATGTGGCACTAATTGGAGCAACTATAGATTACGGTAGCATTGTGTATAGTTCTGCTTCAAAAACTCAGCTTGCTAGGATTGAGACAATTCAGAATCAAGCATTAAGGATTTGTTGTGGAGCAATGAGATCATCACCAGTGTCATCACTTAATGTTGAGATGGGTGTAATGCCACTGGGAATGAGAAGGAGTAAGTTAAGAATGAGATATTGGGCAAACATAAAGGGTCAATCAGGAAACCATCCAGTTAAAAATGTTTTAAGGGATTGTTGGGAATATAACTATAAAGATTTAACAAGTTTTGGATGGATCATTAATGAGGAAGCAAGAGAAATAGAAGAGGTTAATATTGTCAACTGTGTGTCTTTGCCAGCAATTCCTCCTTGGTTTTTTCTAATGCCTTCTATTGATTTACAGTTACACAATGACAAACATAAGGAGAAGATTATCCTGGATAGTGTAAAAGTACAAGATTACATTGATCATATATATTATAGTGCCATCCAGATATATACTGATGGCTCTAAGGATCCACATTCTGGGAAAAACATCTGCAGCAGTATTTATACCGCAATTTAGAGTTAACATTTTAAAAAGAACATCAGATTTCATTTCGGTATTTTCATCAGAATTAATAGCAATTATATTAGCATTACAGTGGGTTGAAGAAATTCAGCCAAGCAGATCAGTTATATGCACAGACTCTTTATCTGCAATTGAAAGTATAGCAAGTGGTATTTCTACAGCTAGACAGGACTTAATTTATGAAATATTACAAAGTCTTTTTAGAATCAGACAATTGAGAATCGTTATAAATTTTCTTTGGATACCAGCTCATATGGGGGTGGCAGGAAATGAAGAGGTGGATAGTTTAGCAAAGCAGGCCATAAAATTCCAAGAAGTAGATATTAAAATTGCATTGAGTAAGACTGAGATAAAAAGCATAATAGCAAAGGAAATTAGGAAGAAATGGCAGAAGGAATGGGATAGTGGAAATATGGGTCGGCATTTACACAAAATTCAAGGAACAGTTGGTTCAGTAAGAAGAAATTTTGGTAATAGAAGGAGGGATGTTATAATTTCAAGAATGCGTATTGGCCATTGTTTATTAAATCAAAGTATGGCCAGGATTGGGAAACACCAGACTGGATATTGTGACAAATGCAGTTCAGGAAATATGGAAACAGTAGAACATGTATTGTTAAAGTGTGAGGCGTATGAGAGAGAAAGATTTAAATTATTACAAGTATTAAGAGAAATGGAAATTGAAGTTTTATCTATCAAAGCATTATTAGGGAATGGCCCAAAGCAATTTAAAATATATGAAGAATTATTTCATTTCTTAAAGGATACTCATTTAATTAACAGGATTTAGGTCAGTACTACCATAATGTTATCCACACTCCAATCCAGTAGGTGGCGGGAATGCACCATTAAAGTTTGGTTTGCCAACTGCCATTAAACTTGAAAGAAGAAGAAGAAGACAGAGCCGAAGTTACACGAAGAAGAAGGCTGTTGGAAGAACATGGCGACATCCATTTGTAGGACGTTGAAATCCTTTCAACCCATAACATGTCAAAATATTAAGGTATGAAATTATTCAAATATTACCCCAACAGGGCACATACATTTGAATGTGTAAGTTTATGCTGCTCGCATAAATTCAGTGAACATGCATCTGAATGATAGTCATTGAGTGTCAGCTAGAGACTTCAGTGCATGTTGTAAATGTTTAGGTGATTTATTTACTTGTTTTTGTAAGGTAAAACAACAGCTTTTGTTAAAAAAAATCACATACTAATTTCATTTATACTCATTTATTGCTAAAATCCCTCTTTCGTATAACCAGTACGCCGTGTCGTTGCTGGACGTGCGGTTGGTTCCGGTGTTGGTTCCGATCCGCACGAAGAAGCGCTACTTCATTCCTCCAGCGGTGAATTTGAAAGAGAGAACACAGACCGACCAGGAGGCCAAAGCCAAGGCTGCGGGTGTGGTGGTCCGACAGCAGTACATAGAGAGACCCATCAACATCTCGTGCACAGGTACGCATGTCAAACTACTGTCATTCCCTGCACAAATATATTCAAACTAGGGATGGGCATTTTTCTAAAATATTGCATTCGAATATTTGGTAGTGATGTGTCGTTCATGAACGATTCGTTCATTTTGAACCAATCTTTAATATGACTCGGGACTACCGAGTTGTCTCGGGAGTGATTCGTTCATTTTGTGTTACCCGCGCATGCGCATTGCGCACCATATGGATTCTGAATCTGTACTGGAAATAGAAATGATTAGTTCATCTCTCGAGTCTAAAGTTCGGGTTCGGGGCGAGTCCGAGTCTTTCGTTCTTCCTGTTAGTCCCATAGAGCCTATGCTGTCAGTACCGGAAAGAGAAATGATTAGTTCATCTCTCGAGTTCGGGTTCGGCGGGTCCGAGTCTTTCGTTCTTCCTGTCAGTCCATTGAGCCTATGCTGTCAGACCACCGGAAAGAGGAATGATTAGTTCATTTGAGTCTTCGGGTTTGAGTCCTTCACGTGAATTGTCACCGTATTGAATAGCCTAATTCACAAACTTTTTACAAACAAGCACGTAGATGATGCATAATATAATAGTAGTTAATTAATGTATAATATATAATAAAACACACCACAGATGCATTATATAGAAAAGAGACGGACAGGGACAATAATAAGGAATAAAGGAACTTTTGTTTATAATGTTTATTGAACATATTTTGTATTTTAATGCCTATATAACACAATATACATTCAGACGCAGTCAATACGAATGTTGCATTTGATGCGAGAGTGGTCACGTGAGAAAAGAACGCGAAGGACTCAAACCCGAAGACTCAAATGAACTAATCATTCCCCTTTACGGTACTGATAGCATAGACTTAATGGGACTGATAGGAAGAACGAAAGACTCGGACCCGGCCGAACCCGAACTCGAGAGATGAACTAATCATTTCTCATTCCGGTGCTGACAGCATAGACTCTATGGGACTGACAGGAAAAACGAAAGACTCGGACCCGGCCGAACCCGAACTCGAGAGATGAACTAATCTTTACTCTTTCCGGTCCTGCTATATCGCACATGGCACGGCCCACAGACAGCACAGATCAGAGTTAGACACTGACGAGTCAACAGCTAACGTCTCGATACATGAGAGGAGGAGAACAAACCTGATAAATATGAAGTTACAAAGGAAAGAACGTCTTGGATCAGGAGGTGAGGTGAACTATAACAGGGTCAGACTGCAATAGCTTGAACTTGAGACCCAGCAACTAATTAATATACAGTTATTTCAGTTGCTTAATTTGGCTTTGGCTGCATTACCCTATAGTTATTTATGTTATTTTTACAAATGTAATCAATATTTTCGTTAGTACTAGATGTTTTGGGATATTTAAAATGACATTTTAATTATATAATGATGAAATGACGACGAAATGACTCGATAAAAGATTCGTTCATTTTGCTGAACGAGACTCAAAGATCCGAGTCAGTAAAATGATCCGAACTTCCCACCACTAATATTCGGGCTCATAAAATTCGAATATTCGTTTATTTAAAGGGCAATTCCACCTCTGGAAAGATGAATGTGTATTTAAAATGGGTCATTTATGTAGAAGAAATGTGAAATTATTTTTTAATTTGGAGCTTTCTAGACTGAGAAAAGACAGAAAATGTATTTTTGGCTTATGTGAATGAAAAACATCAACTCCCAGAATTCATTTGCTTCGCTGCCCTAGGAGGCCACGCCTACCGCTAACCTCGCAGTATGTAAACAACAGTCTACTAGTGATTCTCCGTGATGAGTCTGTCCGAAAATGTGTTTCGAGATCGCCCAAAATGTCCGCGATTCGGCTTTTGCGTTCTACAGTCGTCATTCATCATGTTTACTGTGGCAAGCGGAACGAGTGCGAGCTGTATGTAAACGGCGCGAGGCGGAGCCAGGTTTACTGTGTCGAGCCGGGATGAGTGCCGGCTGTCTGGATAACGCGCGAGGCCGGTGGCGTGATTACCGATGAGCGGCACCTAAGACGTAAGTTACCGGTCTCGATATCTCTCACGGAGGAGCAGGAATTTTCTTAGCAATGTTAAAACGCATCAACCGATCACTTGTTTGGCGTTCATGTAAACACAACAGTCAGATTCACCAATCATAAGGAATTGAGTTAGATTGAAACAAAAGCTGTAACTTACATGTAAACAATGAATGGCGACTTCAGAAATTAAAAGCTGAATCCCGGACATCGACGGCCGGACATGTCCAGGAAAAAGAGGACGGTAACCCCTACTACTCAGCTTTCTCCACAGAACAAGAGCCTGCTAGCTTCAGCGTCCAAAAAAGATGTGTAATGTTAATCCCAATCCTCCATAACGCATCCGTCAGCGTATTCAGTAGTTTCGTCCACATTTTCAAAACGTTTCTGCCAGTGAAATCAAACGCATTGGCACTGATCTGTGATAGGTCTGTTAGCGCAATAGGTCCAACCCCCTATTGGCGGGTTTGAAAGGGTGGGGACTCGGGCTTGTAGTTTTTTACTGAAATCGCCCTCTCTTACACTTCCGCCAACAATGACGTAAAATGACGATTTTTGCGTCATTGTTGGAGGAAGTGAAAAGGTAAATAGCAGATTTCTCTCGTCTCAGGGGAAAATGATAAAGTGTTGCATGACCATTCAATAGTATAACTGGGTTTCTAACAATGGAAAGCTTAATGCAAATGGGTGGAGTTACCCTTTAAATTATGTTTAACGAAAAAGACGTTATTTTATATATAGTTTTTTTTTTTTTTTTTTTTTACGTTTTTTGTCACCATTTCTGGACAAGCTTACAATTAGGCAATACACAACAAGCTTACAATAGTAATTAAAGTTTTCTTTTAGTTAAAAACATTAAACGGTAGGCCTATGAGTAAACAATATATATATATATATATATATATATATATATATATATATATATATATATATATATATAATAAAAGCATTATTAAATATATATATATATATATATATATATATATATATATATATTTAATAAAAGCATTATTAAAAGCATGCTCAAGCAGCGCGAGCGGAAAAAAAACCCTAATAAAGCAGATTGCGTCAGATATCGTACAGAACGTACACCTATACACACGAGTCAGCAAATGACTGATTATCGTGTTTATACTGTTTCACGTTTATGTTGAGAAAAACAATAATATCTAACGTTACATGCAGGGGCGCCGTGCAGCACTTTATGCTCGAGTGAGAAAGACGCCGCGCTGACAGACATTTCAGAGACACAAAGAGAACGGGGTTTCTAACAGCACTTTGCATTTTCTGTTCTTAAACCGGTCTCCCCAACGAAACTTAAAATAAGTGTGTCTCAAAATCATTTTGCTATTAGATAAGTTAACATCTTTGATCAGGCGGGGTCCAGCTGCGCTTACCTGCAGTCATGATGCAGTGATGAACAGCTGTCTTTCCTCACTCGACTGTTTGGATTTCATGTGATTCTCTTGGTGATGATATCATAACTCAGATTAATTAATTAATTTGATCAAAAGTAAGTCCGTTTAGTAAGATCCTTTTCAAGTAACGTTAATTCCAAACTTCGCGAGGCAGACGACAACATTATGTGATCAAATACAGACAACTTGTTAACACACTCCACAGCGCCATCCAGTGCATTTAATTATAACTGCAAGTTAGTTCTTTAGGATTTATCATGGACTCACTGCATTTACGGCCAGCAAAGCAACGTATTCAAAATTCGAATAGTATTTTATTTTTCGAATAATAATTACATATCGAATATTTCGAAAATTCGAATATTCGTGCACATCCCTAATTCAAACTCTTCCATTTCAATTAGTCTAGACACTCCTACTCATTCTTTAGTAATTAATAGTAAATTACTTACACACTACTTTTTTAAGAAATGTGTACATTGGCACAATTATTTCTAATGTCAGGCATAACCATAAGCCTACCATTCAAATTGTGTTTAAAGGGATAGTTCACCCAAAAGATTAAAAATCTGTTATTAAAGGGTTTGTTCACCCAAAAATGAAAATTAATTCATTAATTACTCACCCGCATGCTGTACCAACCCTGTAGGACCTTCTGTTCATCTTCGGAACACAAATGAAGATATTTTTGATTAAATTTTATTCTAAGGGACTGGCTCTTGACGGCCAAGAAAGTCAATGAAGAAAATGTTTAAATATTCCATGTGCCTACAGTGGCTCAATTATAAGTTTATCAAGCGACGAGACTACTTTTGTGCGAAAAAACAAACAAAAATAACGACTTTATTCGACCATTCCTTTTCTTCCTTGTTGGCCTGAAACGAGACTTGGATAGATTTCCACGACGCATGCGCGAGAATTACGATCTCCTTCAACTACTTCAGTTCAGTTCTCGTGCATGCGTCGTGGAAATCTCTTAAAGTCTCGTTTTCAGGCCAACAAGGAAGAAAAGGAATAGTCGAATAAAGTCGTTATTTTTGTTTGTTTTTTCGCACAAAAAGTAGTCTCGTCGCTTTATAAACTTATTGTTGAGCCACTGTTGTCACATGTAATATTTATATTTAAACATTTTCTTCATTGACTTTCTTGGCCGTCAAGAGCCAGTCCCTTAGGCAGCCTATGTGGTAGTGATACAGCTCTCAAATTTAATCAAAAATATCTTTATTTGTGTTCCGAAGATGAACGAAGGTCTTACGGGGTTGGTACAGCATGCGGGTGAGTAATTAATGACTTAATTTTCATTTTTTGGTGAACTAACCCTTTAATTACTCACCCTCATGTCATTCCAAACCCGCAAGAATTTCGTTCATTTTCAAAACACAAATTAAGATGTTTTTGATGAAATCTGAGGGGGTTTCTGTCCCTCCATTGACAGTTACACAACTACCACTGTTGCTTCAAAAAGTTCATAAAGAGACTGTAAATGTAATTGAATGGTGTAGTCAAAATTTTATGCAGAGACTCGATCGCTTTATATGAGATGAACAGATTTAATTTATGCTTTTTGTTTCACTTATAAAACATTCATCAACTCACACACATCAGTTGTGTTAAACAAAAGCTTGAGCATGTTCACTTGACGTGTGAGAACCAATGAGTTTCATTCTTGTTACGCAGCAGTTTAAACTTCAGCAAGAGGTTTTCTTGCACTTCAAGTACCCCTTTTCCACCAAAAAAAAGAACTGGTTCGGAACTGGTGCTGGTTCAAAGTTGGTTCGGAGTTGGTTCAACTTGCGAACCGCTTCAGAACCTGTTTGTTTTTCCACTGACTAGAGCGCCCAGGGAACGATGTCGTTACGTCACCGTTTACGTCGCCATACGTCTTAGTTAGAAAACGCTTGCAAGTACAACATTACTTTGGGATTATATCTAACTCGTGTATCAAGAAGGCTTTAAAAACAATTGAAATATGTAAGTCTTTAAATCTTTTCGTTTGATATGTAATATTTTCTGATAAGTTTTCTTTTTTGCTTATAATGTCTTCAATAAAAAAATTACAAAAATAGAAACACTTGCGTTAATTTCAAGCATAACAATTACAAAAACGGACTGCATCGTGTTTCTGCAAATGTTTCTCCTGGCTTTGCGAACCTTTATTATGTTCAGAAAAGATGTTTAGAACACATCTAAACCCACCCCAGCCCCCGACGTAAGGATGACGTGGTTAAAGAACTGTTCTAGTCCAGCAAAGAGTTGGTGCCGCTTTGGAACCAGTTCTCCTGGCCGAGAACCGGTTCTTTGGCTGTCGAAACATAAAGAACTGGTTCGTGCTCAGGCACCGGCTTCGGACCGGCTCTCAAAATGCTTTGGTGGAAAAGGGGCGAAGGTTCGGTTAAGCTTCTGTTTACTTTCGCTGATTAATATTTATATGTGAATAAATGCCCAAATTCAATCTTTTTGTCATATGAAGCGATCGATTCTCTTTAGAAAATTTGGATTAAACCTCTCAATTCTTATGGATTAGTTTTATAATTAAAAGTGGTAGTTGCGTAGACTGTCAATTGAGGGATGGACATTTATGAGATTTCATTAAAATGATGAATGAAAGTCTTATCGGTTTGGAACGACATAAGGGTGAGTAATTAATAACAAATTGTAAATTTTTTGGGTGAACTATCCCTTTAAGATCATCGCATGAAACACTACAGTTTGGGGTCAGTATGATTTTTGTTTCATTTGTTTATTTACACTAAAGTAATACAAATTCACGGTGATCAATTTTAATGTCACAATAAATTCATAAAGAGTCCTGAAAAAATGTCTCATGGTTTCCACAAAAAATATTTAACAGTTTTCAACTTTTTTTAAATATAAAAAAATTTTCACGAGCAGCAAATCAGAATATTAGAATGATTTATGAAGGATCATATGACATGAACGACTGGAGTAATGATGCTGAAAAAGTGAAAATTCAACTGCCATCACAGGAATTAATTATATTTGATACAGTTATTTTGAATTGTAATAATGTTTCACAATATTATAGTTCTACTGTATTTTGAATCATTTAAATGCGGCATAGACTTTTACATACAAAAACATTTAATACATTAAAGTCACACCAACCCCCTCACGTTTGAATGCCAGTGCACCAAGCATGTCCAAACCTTTTATTTGTTCTGTATTAGTGCATAAAATTCTGTGATGCATGTCTATTTTTTTTTTATCAGATTCATGTTCAAAACCTTGTAGTCTTGAGCATTGCTCTTCAGATGATAAATTGTTAAATAAGTGATTTATTTATTTATTTTCCAGCTGGAATCTTTGATCCGGTACGTTCCTCCTGAAGGAGATGCTCGCCTCTCCACTCTATCCAAAGAAGGTCTGAAACAGCGCACAGAACAGCTGCGTCAGAGTGCAGCGTCACAGCTGTCGTAAGGCCCACATCAGTGTTTCCTACTGCCAGTCAAGTCCAACATGATTATGCTGGGCTAATATTGATATTGTTTTCTGTTTGACCAGGATTCGTAAAATAAAGGATCATGACCCTGATTTCTCCACTAAAGCATTTCCAGCACTAGCTCAACAGATCTTCATAGACGCTCATGCAGTACTCACACAGTAAGAAACGCATCTTATTTTAACAACATTAGTTACTGCTTCAGAGTTGACCAAGGAAGCCCTGAACCGAAAAAAAAAAAAAATCTAGCATTTCGAGATTAAAGTTGAAACATTTCGAGAAGACGAGAGTATGAGAATACAGTCTTCCATAGAAGCAACATGTGTGCTTGCCATTGTCTCACATTGCTGCACACACAGGCATTCATAATGGCGCGTCAGCGAGTTTCACACTGTGTGTGTGTGTTTGTTTTTGTTTTATCAAAGGAAATTCAACAGGTACCAATCTACCAGCACTAGGCTACCATTAGGGCGTTATAGAATATACTACGCCGGAATAGATTTTACCCTATAGGAAAACTAACCTGGAAAACACTTTTCAGACTGGATGGAGATATCCAGCTTTCTGAATTAATGAATAAGGCATTTATCTAGCGCTTTCATATGTGACCCTGCCTGTGAAAACCCAGCTAAAGTCATTTTTTTGTGATTAACTGTTTTCTACATACAATCATCCTACATAATGTAAAGAACATTCTGTGAAAATATAACCTTGATATCTTTAATATTGACTGAGTAAGGCTATGTCAAAGATTTGCTGAATTCCGGACTCAGAAAATCATGTTTTGGAGAAATTCCAATTTTAAAAAAAGCTTATTTTTAAAACTGCAACACATTTGATCCATAATTATTCTCCATATGTGCCATATACCACATTAAAGCTGAGATTCTTCCTTTTTTAGTGATATATGACACATTTTTGGGAAAATTCTTAAAGTTTTATAAAACAGGCCTATTTATTATGATGCGCATGTCCGAAAAGCTAAAAACATTGAAACGAATGGGGCCATCACAAGAGCTTGATTGTAGCAACAATTATCATGTCAATTCAGTGGAATGATTTGTATAACTTTATTAGTGAAATGAAATATCAGTGCAAATATAATATCAATAATGTATCAATATCAATTAATTAACATGTAACATTTCGGCAGAAAATCTCATTCTCTTACTGGGCCACGGTGAAACGTTAAGTAAATCTGGAGTAAAAAAAAAATAATACAAAATAATAATAATTCAAGGGATAGTTCACCCAAAAATTTGAATTCTGTCATTATTTATTCCGCCTCATGTTGTTCCAAACCAGTTTCTTTCTTCTGCTGAACACAAAATAAGATATTTTAAAGGATGCTGGTAACCAGACAGTTGGCAGCACACATTGACTTCTATAGTAGGGGGAAAAAACACAAAATCATCTTTCATAATTTATTATGAAAACCTTTTCTAATCTTGACAAAATACATATTGTCAGAAAGGTCTGAGTCTCAAGGTTCCATATTTAGTGACAGAAGTGATATTTGGATAGAAATTTATTAATTTGTTATGGCAAAATGCATACAATTAAATTCAATGGAATTCAATGGCACCCGGTGGCTATTTTTGGTACTACGACTAAACAAAATCTCATGGGAACTTCAATTTTTGTGATATCAACTTCAAATTTGGAACACAACTTGGTTAGATATATAGCTTTCATTTTATAGTAATTTTATAGTAAAACATATTTTGTAAAATATTTATTTCATATTAAAAATATATATTAATAAAGTATATTTGATTTACTGTAAATTATAACTTCCATAACTTTTTCATACTTTAATTTTTTGAAGTGCTTTCACTTCAGTAATAATCTGCTGATTGTTTTCTTTAAAACAAGACCAAACTTAGGTCTATATTCCAAAGCATTCTTGAATTACAACCATTTAAGTTTGTATAGTGCATTTTAATGTCAATTATCAAAAAGGGGGTGACAGGTAAAGGGTTAAACTGACTCATTTCCAACCAACAAATGTAATAAACATTTAAATCCACTGTTTGCATCATAGTTTGAATTCTGTGTTAGCATTACATTGGCTGAACACTGACAGTATATAAGCCTACATATTCAGCATTAAAAAAATTATAATGACAAAAACTTGCCGTCAAATTCCTCGTCAGTTTCGTCAAAGAATGTGTCCTGTTCATGATCACCATTATCCTCCAGAAAATAATCCGCTATAAAATCACTTAAATCGTAATTTGGGCATTTCCACCGAGATTAATATCTAACAAGCTGTTTAAGCAATCAGACATTTTACGTTCCTGCACATGCTTTGGTGCTGCCATGTCAGATGTCAAAACGACGCAGTTAACAGTTAATCCAGCAAACGAATTATATTATTGACACTTATAAGACACAAATAAAATATAATATAATAATATTATTGGCAGAATACAGAGCTACAAAACACATAAGCTGTTCTTAAGTTAAATGTTTGGCGATGACACGGAAACACCTCCTCATCAGACATCTGAACCGGCCAGCTGAAGTCGCATTTTTTTCATGATTGGCATTCGTGCGCGTTGATTTTAAGGTCCGTTTACTCTTTCTAATAGAAAATAAGTCAAAAAGAAGTACCTGAACTGAATGATAAGAATCAGCAAGTGTTGTTTCGCCGAAAAATAAACCCGGATACGATTGAAATCAATGTTAAAGCCCGCGTCCGTTGTTTTTTTTGCTGCGCAAAAGTATAACGTAGTGTCAATAAAATCATTAATTATAGTATTTATCATGTTATAAATTAAAATTTGAGTATTGAATCTCAAAACCCTTATAATAATCTATCATTTACAGCAATAAACACACATTACCTATTTTTGTCATTTTTATGGCTATGACTACTTTGACGCTCTTTTATTCATAATTAGATTCTGCGACTTAGCCGGGGGTTCAAAGGCGGGGTCACATATGTCTATTAGCCCTACACTTAGAGCACTTTACAATCATATCAGAGAGTCTCTCCTCAACCATTAGTTGTTATTAACTCTGAGGAAATCACAGGATACGGCCAGATGATTGGATACAGAATGATGCACTTAAAATGTATCCAGAACGTATTTACAGTGAAGAGGGAGACAGAACGGTTACTGTTGGGTTCTCGACCCAGATACTGTTGCCTAGACAGGCATGAAAACACCTCAAAAACACTGCCACTAGCTCCTGTGTAGAATTTTGTTGAAAGCCCAGATAAAAGTAAGCTTCTATTTTGTGTTGATCCATGGCAGTTCGACTTCACAAGTGCTTTTCTTTACACAGACACACGCGCGCGCGTTCTGAGCTAGTGGACGCGCGCTGTTATGAATGCACACACTTCTGTTATCGTAAAGTTTAGACTTTATTCTCGAAACGTTTTAACATTAATTTAGAAACGTTTCGAACTTTAATACTCGAAATGTTTAGACTTTAATCTCGAAACGTTTTGACTTTATTCTCGAAACGTTTGACATTAATCTCGAAAACGTTTCGACTTTAATTTTGAAATATGTCGACTTTAATCTCGAAACGTTTCAACTTTAATCTCGAAACGTTTCAACTTTATTCTAGCGTCTCGAAGCGTTTCGAAGCTTTATTTCTCGAAGCGTTTCGACTTTATTCTCGAAGCGTTTCGACTTTATTCTGGAAGCGTTTCGACTTATTCTCGAAAGCGTTTCGACTTATCTTGGAAGCGTTTCGACTTTATTCTGGAAGCGTTTCGACTTATCTCACGAAGCCATTTTCAACTTTATTCTCGAAGCGTTTCGACTTATCTAGAAGCGTTTCGACTTTATTCTCGAAGCGTTTCCAACTCTTATTCTGGAAGCGTTTCGACTTTGTTCTGGAAGCGATTTTCAACTTTATTCTCGAAGCAGTTTCAAACTTTTATCTGGAAGCGTTTCAACTTTATTCTCGAAGCGTTTAGAACTTTATTCTGGAAGCAGTTTCGACTTATTCTGGAAGCGTTTCAACTTATTCTCGAAGCGTTTCGCTTTATTCTGGAAGCGTTTCAAACTTTATCTGGAAGCGTTTCGACTTTATTCTCGGAAGCGTTTCAAACTTATCTCGAAAGCAGTTTTCGACTTTATTCTGGAAGCGTTTCAACTTATTCTCTGGAAGTTTCAATTTCTCAAGAGAGCTTTATTATTCTGGAAGCCAATTTTCAAACTTTATTCTCAAAGCATTTTCAACTTTATTCTCGAAGCGTTTCGAACTTTATCTGGAAGCGTTTCGACTTATTCTGGAAGCGATTTTTCAACTTTACTTCTCTAAGCGTTTTGAATTTATTCTCGAAGCGGTTTCAAACTTTATCTGGAAGCGTTTCAAACTTTATTCTGGAAGCGTTTCGAACTTATTCTCGAAGCGATTTCCGACTTTATTCTCGAAGCGTTTCGACTTATCTGGAAGGTTTCAACTTTATCTCGAAGCGTTCACTTTATTCTCGAAGCGTTTCGACTTTATTCTGGAAGCGTTTCAACTTTATATCTGGAAGCAGTTTTCGACTTTATCTCTGGAAGCGAACTTTCTAAAGTTTATTTATTCTCGAAGCGTTTCAACTTTATTCTCGAAGCGTTTCGACTTTATTTATTCTAGAAGCGTTTCAAACTTTATTCTCGAAGCGTTTCCAACTTTATTCTCGAAGCGTTTCAAACTTTATCTCGAAGCGTTTCGAACTTTATTCTAGAAGCGTTTCAACTTTATTCTGGAAGCGTTTCAACTTTATTCTCGGAAGCGTTTCGACTTATTCTCGAAGCGTTTCAACTTTCTCGAAGCGTTTCGACTTTATCTCGAAGCGTTTCGACTTTATCTCGAAGCGTTTCCACTTTATTCTGGAAGCGTTTCGAACTTATTCTTCGAAGCGTTTCGACTTTCTCTAGAAGCGTTTCAACTTTATTCTCGAAGCGTTTCGACTTTATTCTCGAAGCGTTTCGACTTTATTCTCGAAGCGTTTCAAACTTTATTCTCGAAGCGTTTCGAACTTTATTCTCGAAGCGTTTCGACTTTATTCTCGGAAGCGTTTCGACTTTATTCTGGAAGCGTTTCAACTTTATTCTCGAAGCGTTTCGAACTTTATTCTCGGAAGCGTTTCGGACTTTATTCTTGGAAGCGTTTCCAACTTTATTCTCGAAGCGCTTCGATTTCCGTAATCTTATCTGAAGCGTTTCAACTTTATCCTGGAAGCGTTTCGAACTTTATTCTCGAAGCGCTTCGACTTTATGCTCTCGAAGCGCTTCGACTTTATTCTCGAAGCGTTATTCTGGAAGCGTTTGACTTTCTCGAAGCGTTTCGAACTTTATTCTCGAAGCGTTTCAGACTTTATTCTCGAAGCGTTTCGACTTTATTCTTGAAGCGCTTCGACTTTATTCTCGGAAGCGCTTCGACTTTATTCTCGAAGCGCTTCGACTTTATTCTTGGAGCGTTGAATTCTCGAAGCTTGACTTGTCTCGGAGCGGTTCGACTTTATTCTCGGAGCGGTTCGACTTTACTCAGCGGTTCGACTTTATTCTCGAAGCGGCTTCGAACTTTATTCTCGAAGCGCTTCGAACTTCAATCTCTCTTTTATTTTACAGATTTTTTTTTTTTTTTTATGTTGCGGTTCAAGGCTTCCATAGTTGACTACTGATTTTTTTTATGTTTTTGAAAGAAATCTCTTCTGCTCACCATGGCTACATTTATTTTTTCCAAAATACAGCTAAAACAGTAATATTATTAAATATTTCAAAATAAAAAATTCTATTTGAATATGTTTTAAAAATGTAATTTATTCCTGTGATGGCATCATGGCAAAGCTGAATTTTCAGCATCACTACTCCAGTCTTCAGTGTCATGATTCTTTGCTCAAGAAACATTTATTATTATCAGTGTTGAAATAGAAATCTTTTGCAACATTATACACTAGCATTTAAACGTTTGGGGTCAGTAAAAAAATAAATTGGAATGAAATGAATAACTTTATTCAACAAGGATGACAGTAAAGACATTCATAATATTACAAAGCTTTCTATTTCACAATATTACTGTTTTTACTGAATCATATAAATGCAGCCTTGGTGAGCAGAAGAGACTTTCAAAATATTCAATTTTCATTTTTCCCCACTTATAACCTCTATATTAATCATTATGTATTTGCATAAATGTCCTCTTTTCCCAGATTTAATAAAGAAATGCTCCATTCTTTGGTGACAGAGAGGTGTTACCCTGTAAGTAAATCTGTATATTTAATATTCAATACATGATTTGTAGTGCAGTGCGTCTTTTTCAGCATTTCAGATTATCCAACCTGTGCGTATGCATGTTTTGCAGGAGATGGTTCACGGGAACCGTTATAAGACTCTACGCTGGCGCTTCATTGAATCACTGGAGCCGCCACGAGTGGTTCATACACGGTGTCCTGACATGATCAGCAAGGGTAACCTGTACGGCCAGGTGACTGTCCGCATGCATTCTAGACAGGTGAGTGAAGAAGAATGGGATTATATGGGATTATTGAGTTTGGGTTCATGATACCACTTCATCATTCCATCATTCAGACATTAGCAATCTATGACCGTTTTGGCCGATTGATGCTGGGGGATGAGGATGAACCCAGAGATGTCCTGGAATACCTAGTGCTGGAGAGGCATCTGGTCAACCCTTATGGATGCTGGAGACTTCACGGCAAGATTGTTCCAGCATGGGCTCCACCAAAAGATCCCATTATTAAGGTAAATGACTGCTGTTTGTTTCCATAAACATGATCATTTACTTTATATATGATAGTGTTGCACGGTGCACCGATACTTCAAAAGTATTCGCGATTCTTGGAAATTAAAAACCTCACAATACCTACATTTCTTAGTGTCGATACTTTTATGAATGACCACATTCCAGATTTGTAAGATACGTATTTCATGTTGGTGTGTGCAACGCACGCTTCCAGTGCCTCCCTATGGACGTCTGTTTTTTTCTTCTTATGCACGGAGCAAAGAAGCTGCAGGTGTCAAGAGAAACACTGCAGCGAGAGCAAGTGATACTGTGGCCGCCGGTCAGTAGCGGAGTGGCAATCCGCAGAGTCGGGACTTTTCCCGGAGGGCCGGTAGTGTTTCGAGTCCGCGAGGGCCGGACTGATAGTTATACATTGCAAGTTCATAGCAACACAATCCAGCGGACTGGTGTGCCGGAATAGCGAACTAAATTAATGCTCTGCTAGTTAACTGGAGATGTTTTATTTATTTTTGTATTAGGTTTACAACTTTCCCCCCAACTTTCATAGATAGCATAAATAATTTGCAAGCTGCTAAAATAAAGCATACAAAACATCAGCTAAAATGATCTATAGGTTATATGATTATAATAAGAGCATGTGCATGTTTGTCAGTGATTTATTTTTATTACATAATTACAGTATTTAAAGAGCACAGACCTACGCAAAAGAGGTGCATGTAAAATGCCTTGTAAGAAATAAGTGTACTTTTCCTTTTCAGGAAAAGTATCGAAAAAGTATTGAAATCGCAATTTTTGACTTGGTATCGATTTCGAAACATTAATTTTGGTATTGTGACAACACTAATATATATACACTACCGGTCAAAAGTTTAAGATCGGTAAGATTTTTTATGTTTTTAAAAGAAGTTTCTTCTGCTCACTAAGGCTGCAATTTTTTGATAAAAAATACACAAAAAACACAGTAATGTTGTGAAATATTATGACAATTTAAAATGACTTTTTATGTTAATATATATTAAAATGTAATTTATTCATCTGAAAAAAAGCTAAATTTTCAGCATCATTACTCCAGTCTTCAGTGTCACATGATCCTTCACAAATCACTCTAATATGATGATTTTATGCTCCAGAAACATGTATGATTATTATCCATGTTGAAAACAGTTTTTTACATTTTTATTTCAGGATTCTTTGATGAATAGAAAGTTCAAAAGAACAGCTTTTATCTGAAATGGAAAGCTTTTGTTACATTAAACACTACCCTTTAAAAAGTTTGGGGTCAGTAAGTATTTGTATTTTATTTTTGGGGGAAATAAATAAGAAATCAATACTTCTATTCATCAAGGATGAGTTACATTGATCAAAAGTTACAGTAAAGACATTTATAATGTTGGGAAAGATTCTAATTAAATAAATGCTGTTCTTTGAACTAACCCTTTCTATTCATCAAAGAATCCTGAAATAAAAATGTAAAAAACTGTTTTTAACATGGATAATAATATGTTTTTGGAGCATAAAATCATCATATTAGAGTGATTTGTGAAGGATCATGACACTGAAGACTGGAGTAATGATGCTGAAAATTCTGATTTTTTTTCAGAGGAATAAATTACATTTTAATATATATTAACATAAAAAAGTCATTTTAAATTGTCATAATATTTCACAATATTACTGTGTTTTTGTGTATTTTTTATTAAAAAATTGCAGCCTTGGTGAGTGGAAGAGACTTCTTTTTAAAAACATAAGAAATCTTACCGATCTTAAACTTTTGACCGATAGTGTATATATCAAGATATGAGTTTTTTAAATACATTTTTATGTGCAATTTAAAAACAATCTAATAAATGTGATGTTTGGATTAGATGTGTAAAGGAACAGAACATGGAATTTATCAAATTAAGAGATGTTACTTAATATCTGACTTTTGATTTCAACAGACTGTCATGATTCCTGGTCCGAAGCTGAAGCCCGATGATGAGTTTGAGAGTCTGAATTACCAGGTACCAAAGCCGAAGGCAGTGCAGTGGTATAAGTAATTCTGAATGTGGTGCCTTACTCCGCCCAACACAGGTCCACTCTGTACAGACTGATTCCTGATAATCAAAATAAATATTACTGTATTTATAAAACCTTGGGTTGTTGCTTTTTTCCCCACATTTAATTAAAACAACGTTAATTGAACTCAGGTACTCTGAAATACATGCACATATTTGTCACCTGCAGTGATCAACTCAACATGATGTTAATTCATTTCGCATGGAACTGAATGAAAATCGACACCTTGCGGTTGAAAAGTTTATTTCAGAATGCTCAATTGACAGAGTTTCAAGAATATAAAAATAAAATGTTGCATTTTTTTACTATGACAGAAGTTAGTGGAAACTTCATTTTGGCTACTGTTGAAAATTGACTGTTGTTTCTTACAAAAATCGTACTTGCTTCATACAAAAGCGCAGTCTTTTTGTTCCTGGTTTGAAAAGCTAACATTGCAAGTACATTCAAAATCACAGAATAACTAAAAAACAAACTGTAAATCTGGTTGGAAGTATCATTGCAATCTAATGGTCATTACGTGTGCTAATCTCTAGTTAATAAAGCAGCATGGAAAAGGTTGAAGTAAACACTTTGTAAACCCTCATTTAGTTTCACATGCTCATTTCTCACATTGGGACTTAAAATTGTATTAACCACTCAACAAATCAAATTTAATTTAATTAATGTTTTCTTAAAGATCAAGAGTTTGCCCTAGATAAAGATATTTTATGTCCATTTTACTGTGATTTCTCACAGCGTACGAATTAAAAACGAGTAAAAGTCATGAACATAATGAGATTAATATTTAAATATTTTGTAAAGCTAATAAACCTAGGTTCTGCAAATGGCAAATAAAAGCCTATTTTTTCCACAATCATAAAACCTTGTTGGCCCTTGTATCACTTTGCACTTAAAAGGAGAACTCCGGTGCTAAATGAACCTTTGGTCTAATAAAATATCGGTACCTAGTCAACCGTTCTCTGAGATTTGTTTTCATAATAATCGAATGTAAAGAGTTTTATCTCTAAAAACTGTTTACCGTAAAACGCTATTATTGGGGGCATTTACTAAGTAAAGAGAAATCACTAGTTTAAAGCACTAACAAGGCTCAAAATAGCCTCACAGTAACATAATGAGGGTCCGTACATGCAAAACGAAGCATTGAGAACTTTGTAAGTGTACAGATCGTTTAATAAGAAGATACGTTATAAAGACAGTTCAATTTGTGTATACAGACAGGTGCCATCGATAAATCGAACTACGAACGACGTTCATACAGTTCAGAAGTTCACTTAACTTGATACAGTTCAGCTCACTTGGCACGTTGTTCGTGGTTCGACTTGTCGTGACTGTTTTCCCGAGATGGCTCCTGCCTGTATGGCTCCTCCCCCATAATGTTATTCGCTAAACAATTTTTAGAGATAAAACTCTTTACATTCGATTATCATGAAAATAAATCTCAGAGAACGGTTAACTAGGTACCAATGTTTTATTAGACCAAAGGTTTATTTTGCGCCGGAGGTCTCTTTTAAGGTTTGCTAATACTTAGTTGACTGACATTTTTGGAGGGTGGAGTTTGAGGAGAAGGTATGTGGCTGAAAATGCCTGAAATACAGTGAAATACACAATAGTAACACCTTTGTATTAAGTATGTTATATGGATATGTAATAGCCGACAGTGAAGTGTGATCCTTTTTAATTACTTCTTATCAGGAAATACAATGGTGAGATCTTGTAGATTTGTAAATCGTTAACCAGTCTTGTTGAAATGCCTTATTTGAGAATTCGAAGTAAAACTTAGAACATGTTGGTCTAAACCATTTTGGTGCAGAGACTAAAGATCCGTTTAAAATATGCTTGTCTCTTCACTTACTTGCTTGTTCAAACATTAGTGCAATGTTTGTTGACTGAAAATGTGTAAAAAATAAAGTTTCTATATGTTCCACCTAAGGCAGGGGTTCTCAACTCCAGTCCTTGCGACCCACTGCTCTGCACATTGTGCATGTCTCCCTTACTTAACACACCTGATTCAGATCCTCAGCTCGTTAGGATTGCTGCGTCCAATTCGCATACTATCCGTCCTAAATAGTATTCGAAAATAGAATTAGTACGTCCCAAACCGTAGTATGTTGAAATGAGTGTTTCAAAGAGACCCGGATGGTCTACTATTTCCGGTCATAATCCGAAGTGTAGATCGGTGCACACTCTAACGGCTGATATTGCCCACAAACCATTGCGCGGTGGACGAGGATTCGGTTAGAACTACAAACACGCATAAAAAGTGTTAAAAAACTACAGACACGGAGGGCGCAGCGAGTCCCGCGCTGGTCCCGCGGCTGTGTAGAGAGGTTTAGATAAACAGGTTTGAGTGATTAATTATCTAACCGGACGAAAATGAATTTATTCAATGTTGTCCACATTATTGCATCAGCATTGTGAACTTTTGTAAAGACACGTTTAGCCATTACTTTTTAAATGCATCATCAAATTGCAAACACGAGGAGAGTATCTGCATGAAAGACCCACGACTGGCAGATGAACGTGCTCTGAAACGGTAGGAAATCAAATTAGATAGAATGAAGGATTGACAGATGATTGACAAGATGATTGACAGGGCAGTTTATGGGGACAGGATGCACGCAGCAAGCGACAGAGCCGTCGGTTAAAGATGACGTGATAGTATGTCCCAAAGCTTGCCTACTCTATTTGCTGCACACTCAAAAGTATATACTTTTTCTTCACAAAAAGAGTACATACTTTTAGGGCGTAGTAGAAGTAGGCGAATTGGGACGCAGCATCTGTCTATCCTAATGAGCTGAGGATCTGAATCAGGTGTGTTAAATAAGGGAGACATGCACAATGTGCAGAGCAGTGGGTTCGAGAGGACTGGAGTTGAGAACCCCTGACCTAAGGTATGTTGGTGATGCAGGTTTTACTGACAATATAATCTACATAGCCATATGAACACAAATGCACATGCACACAAAACAATACCATATTGGACGGGGTTTGTTTTAATGTAAGGCTAAAGGGAAATGTGCACAGGAGAGCAGTCTTGATATTAGTCAATCTTCAATTTATTAAGCTGAGGAGGGAGAACATTGTCGTTCTTAAATGAGGTGGAGGGGCATTCTGCATAAAGCTGAAATATATGAACAGTGGTCCATTTTGTAATAAGTCTTTAAAGATGTATAAAGCACAATGATACTGCTCTTGTGGGTCACAAGTCTGAAGGAAAGATGAAGGCCTCTGCAGCAGTTTCTGCATCATCGTCATCTTCCTCTGGTATTGTCTCCTCCCAAGTGAAGACATCTGAATTATCCATCATTTGAATAGATTCTTGTCTGCCCCCTTCCATTTCCCAAGGGCACATCGCGTCACGGCGAGCTAGAGGTAGGTTAACCCTCGTCTCCTCTGTGACCTGTGTGCCTGTGTCTGAAGGGTGTATGTCCTGGGCAGTTTGACTTATTGCTGCTGTTCTTATGTCATTTTCCAAAGGACTGATAGATTCTTGAGCACTGTCTTGCCTTTTTGATGGGGAAGCATGAGAGCAGTCTTGTGGCACAGATTGTTTGGGGATGCTTTTGCCTCCCCCGGACAGACATTTGAATAGACACTTTCTTGCTTTTGCAAGGTTTTCACTGGCTCACCTGTCTCCCATGGACAAACCTCTGCAAGAACACTGTCTTGTTTCTGCAAGGCTTTTGCAGGCTCTCCTGTCTCCCAGGGACAGACATCTGCAAGAACACTGTCTTGTTTCTTCAAGATCTTTGTTGGCTCTCCTGTCTCCCATGGACAGACATCTGTACGAACACTGTTTTGTTTCTGCAATGCTTTTGTTGGCTCTCCTGTCTCCCATGGACAAACCTCTGTATGACCACTGTCTTGTTTCTTCAAGATCTTTGTTGGCTCTCCTGTCTCCCATGGACAGACATCTGTACGACCACTGTCTTGTTTCTGCAATGCTTTTGCAGGCTCTCCTGTCTCCCATGGACAGACATCTGTACGAACACTGTTTTGTTTCTGCAAAGTATTGACTGGCTCTCCTGTCTCCCATGGACAAACCTCTGTACGAACACTGTCTTGTTTCTGCAAGGCTTTTGCAGGCTCTCCTGTCTCCCATGGACAGACATCTGTACGAACACTAATTTGTTTCTGCAAGATCTTTGTTGGCTCTCCTGTCTCCCATGGACAAACATCTGTACGAACACTGTCTTGTTTCTGCAAAGTATCGACTGGCTCTCCTGTCTCCCATGGACAGACATCTGTGCGAACACTGCCTTGTTTCTGCAAGATCTTTGTTGGCTCGTCTGCCTTCCATGGACAAACATCTGCATAAACACTTTTCTGCTTCTGCAAGGTCTTGATAGTTTCACTTGTCTCCCATGGACAGACATCTCCACAGACACTTTCTTCTTTCTGTATGGACTTCACAGACTCATTTGTTTCCCATGGACACACAATTACACTAACAGTGTCTTGCTCTTGGTCTACTTGCATTGACTCCTTGTTCGTTCCACCTTCCCTCTCTTCTAACTTCTCAGAATCCCCTACTTCCGATGTTGCTTTTTTAGTCATTGTCTCTTTTAAAGAGGATCTTGTAGTGTCTCTTGTTTTTGGCTCTGTCTCCCAAGGACTTATGTCAGTTACAGGTGGTGGGGGTTCAGGAAAATCGCTTTCTTCTTGTTTGTGTGTTTCACTTGTTTCAACAGAACTTGCAGCTCTCTGAGCTGGTTCTTGGTGTGCTGGACTTACATTAACATAAATTACCCTTTCAGCAGGTTTTATTGCGTCACTGGTAGTTTTGATGGATCCCTGTCTAACCTGAGAGCTATTTGTGTCTATTACATTAGAAGGGCATGCTTCAGGCTTTACATTTACCTGCTTCTGGGTGTCTCTAGACATAGGGACTTCAACAATGGTATTACTTATATTGTCTTTGGTGATCCTTAATGGGTCACTGTTGGTTTCCCAAGGACAGACATCAGCACATGTGCTCTTGGTTTGCAATTGCTCTACTTCCACAACTTCCCAAGGACAGACATCAGAAATGCTAGTTTGATGAAAAGGTTTTGGGACATCCCATGGACACACTTCAGTATTGGGAACAGACAATAAAGAATTTCGTTGGGAGTCAGGGGATTTGAAGCCAACATTACTTGTTGCCATAGAGAGTACTTGCTTGTCACTGTGTTGTCTTTGTAATACACTGTCGTTCACATTTTGCTTCTTGACTTCCAAGATAACCTCTTCTGACTCCCATGGACAGATGTGAACTGGAGCAGTATGATTGGGGCTCCTTTCAGGAGATTCTGTAGATGGCTGCCGTATTGCTATTTGCTTTACAAGGAAAGGTTTTGTGCCTATGGTAGTCATAGCCCGCCTGTGTGTCTTTGGGGTAACGTCTGTCTGAAGCTGCACTGCCTGGGGATAATCTCATGGATGTGGACTGGGATTTTTGAAGCGTTCCCTCCTTAACATGACTTTCTTGTAGGCCTTTCTCTTTGCTCATACTTCTTCCAACTTCTGCAATGCTTTTTGCTGTAAGGAGATTTTTGGTTGCAGAGCGGAAAGAGAAAACCCGAAAATCCTTTGGCTTGTCTGAGAGTGTAAGTGGCGACCCTGGAGCGCTACAGGAGATTGTAGGCTTGGGTTTTGTGCAATCAACATCTGACTGTATACCATTGCCAGTTTCTGTTGCAGTGGGAGAAGGAGGTGGTAAGTATTCCCAAGGACAAACGTATATTAGCGTTGGTGATGAGGCCGCACCAGGTGATTTGGGTTCTTCTTGATTTGATAGAGAATATGTGACGTGTTTCTGATTCTTGTTTGCTGGCTGCTCCTCTGGAACCTCCCATGGGCAGACCTCTGCCTTGTCAAATGACTCTGAGAGCAAGGCACTTGAAGTCTGCTTCTTTATGTCGACATCCACCGTTAGCTGGGGTTTTTCTGCTGGGGTAGCTTTGCCAGAAAATGACACATTTTCAATGCTTCTACAAGTAGTCACAGAGCGATGGTCATTTCGTTCTATAACGCTGAGTGACTTTTGAAACCTGGTAGGCTCGGGAAGTAGAAGGTTGGTGTCCAACGATAGATTGTGGGCACTTGCAGACTTACAGATCAGCAATGCTGCATTGATGGATCCTGCGTCAGACTGCTGTGAAGCCCTTCTGTCTGTTTTGCTCTTTATTGAGCAGTTTAAAAGGGAGACCTCTCTTTCTGGGGTACAGTCATAGGCACTATGGGACTTTCGCAGTTTTGGAGAGGGCTGCATTAAAGTTTCATTCATCGTGTTAATGCTTGTAGTTTGATGACATCTGTAATAAGATCCAGATCGGGTTATAGTTCCTATTGCAGCACTGACATCTTTGTCTTCACGGCTGCATTGCCTGCTTAAACTTTCTGGAATCTCAGTGATCCGTTTTATAAGGGATCGTCCAATACTGAGGCGAGAGCTGCGCTTCTTTGGAAGGTGAGGATTGCTGTTTGCCATCCTCTTGGTCTTGTGGACTTCCAACTGAGAATACAGTTTCTTCAGCTCATCCTGGTGCAGAGGAGAAAAAGGGTTTCAATTGAGGAAAGTCATTGGGAGCAATACAGTAGGATGGTTTTTGAGATGGTATTTACTGTACAAAACATGATGTTCAAAATGCACCAAATTACAGGGTAATATTTTAAAAAGGGCAAGATAAAGGCAAAGTAGGAATAGGAGGAAGAGGAGGAGGCTAGCATAAGTAATAATACTGTATTTATTTGTAACTTGATGTTTAATAATAAAGATACTCAGGGGATGTTGGGAAGTCCCATTCCCCCTCTCTCACTATTTAAAATTTTGTAATTTATAAGTTTTTTTGTTATTTTTAAGTTACGGGTATATTTTCCGCATTCTGCTCCGTCTCATGCACTGTTGTGTTAGCTTTCAAAGTATACTCAACCTTGGATGGACGAGTTCGACACATGCTCAGTACAACTGCTTTTTTATACTCTGCCAGACATCAGAGGGCAGGACTGAGTCTTGTCATTTACAAGACATTTGCTTGGAAGGATAGAAGGAAAGTAGTGGTTCCACCATTATATGCTAAGTTTAGAACAAGAAACAAAACGAAAACTATGGAAAAGAATATTGTTTTATATTGTTCTTTCTGTATATTTATTTTACCCCTTTCAAACAGCGTTAATCCCAGAAAATTGCCATATAATTGCAAGAGTGCCTATAATTGTGTGACCGCAGACACATTCTGGGATTGATCCCGGGGATGGGGACCTTGTACTGTAACTGGTAACGCTTCCTTTTACAGTACAGTTCTTACAGTGTACTTACAGTGTACTTACCTAGAAAGTACTGGCTAATATAAGGTAAGTACATGGAACAGGGGTAGGTTTAGGGGTAGGTTCAGGGTTAGTACTAGTTATTACCTAGTAATTGTAGTTACTAAAATAAGTACATAGTATTTACATGGGTAACTGGACTGTAAAAGGAAGCGTTACCCTGTAACTTTGCAGGATTCAGTCCCGGAACGTGCCCTGTGTGAGCAAAAGGCAAGACCAATGCCATAAGGGGTGTGTCGTAGTGATGACGAAGGAAGCTGAGATGGTTCGCCAGCTTTGTGGAACGTTACGCAAAGCGCCAGTTTATGATCGAATCAGAATTTTTTTTTTAATATTGAATACATAAAAAAATGGTGCATATTATAAGCAAACTTGGAGACATTCCACCTCACATCCTGATGTCACGTGTCTTTATGGGATGTGTGTGAACGCACTCATAGATTCCAGAAAATCACTGACAGTGTGAATTAACCAAAATTAAATGACACATTTTCCAACATGGCATTACGACTTTTGCGTAAACATACATGCCAATTTCAAATCAAGTGGCGTGTTATCTATACGCCTTTTGAGCTATCTGTGTGTATATGTGTATGTCTACGCCGTTAAATCTCTGAGTGAATCCGCGTGTACACGCCGTTAAATGTCCGAACGAAACAAATCAAAATGTATATCTACGTCTTTGGAGCGATATTTTTTTTTTCCTAGGATGGTAGGGGAAGACTCATAAGCCTTGGAACTTTCCCAGGAAATAGGAACTTTGGGGTGGTACTCGGTGTGTTTACACCGCAGGAACCTGGGTCTAAATGAAGTTCCGGGTAAAAATTTCCCCCCAGAAAGTCCCTGCTGGCGAGGTAGTACTTTTTCAGATTTCAGGAACTTTCAGGGTGGGTCTTGTGCGCTGAACAATGCTGATTGGTTCTTGCCACGCTATTCTTTCTTCCCGATGGCGCATTTGTCCCATGGCCAATGTCCGCTGATAAAAAATGTCTACTTTTATATCTAGCATTACGAGCTTTCTGAATACGCTTTAGGTGCTCATCTCTTTTCTGCCGTTTTGTTAATTACCTCGTTTCAGGGTGTAACGATTTTCGAACCGAACCGAAAACCGCGATACTGAACTCACGGTTCGAAGTCGCGATACTGTCATTGCGTACCGAACACTCCCCGCCCCGCCCCCTGCTACCCCGGCCCCGCCCCCTGCTACCCCGGCCCCGCCCAGCTCGGCTCAATGGACCTCATGTCTTTTGTGGACGGTACATAACAAATTCAGTTTTGTAGCCTAACCACCATTAACACCAAATAACAAGCTCCATGTTTTGTTACGTTCGATAATAAGCAAGGTGTAATCTATCAAATTCTGTCTAGTTGATCACGAATATCAAACAATAAATTGGCGCTCTTTGATGTGGCGTGACATCGCTCTAGGCATGCTAGGCTCGTCATCTCAAGAGGCAGGCAGCGCGGCACGCGAGTAAACGCGATCATCTCTTCCTCAGTTACAGAAAAGACACCTGAAGGTATGTTGAAAGATATTAGTGTACTTACTGAAAGGCATCATAACTCGTGTAATCACTCAATCAGCGTTTCAGCAGCGGAAAGACGTCAATAAAACAGCATAGCTTGTCCCTAGCATTATATTTACCTCAGCAGCTGTCATTCAGTGTCCATAACTTCCTATAAATGAACTCTTGCACTAAATAAATCCACTATGTTAGCCTGTATATTATAATTGACTTAACCTGTTAATGATATCTTGATTATTTAATGTATGTATGTTTAAAATATATTTCATGAAAATGACAACTGTAAATTATTAGAGTAAAAACACAAGTAAATGTAAAAAAACTGCCTTATGTTCAGTTTTCATACAATGTGTTTTGTTGGTTATTATATCTAAAAAATTAATAGCATCTAAATTTACTTTAAAAGTCTAGGCTACAACCTTTAATATTATAGTAATGTGCGGCTCCCTATATAGTTTACAGCATTAGCAGATTTTTTTTAATCCTTGTGAAATATTTAATTGTAATTTAATTAAATTAAAGACAAAGACCTTTTTGCGGTGTAAATGCAGTAAGCAAGCGGTCTGGGGTAAAAAAGGTTCCTGGGAAAATAGTTCCTGGTAATTGCAGTGTAAACGCGGCTATAAATGTTATTAACCCCAGTGACGGGTAGGTTTAGGGACGGGGTTGGGATAGGTCATATATTTATATATATATACAGTAATGTAACATTAAGTCAACGGCGTTCATAAACACGCTGAAAAGCGATTATGCGTGTTTATAGCACACCAAAAATGGAAATATGAATTGGTGTGTCATTTATGTCTGCATTGTCAGTGTATTTTCCAGAATCTCTGTCAAAGTGTTTTTTTTTTTTTGTAGTTGTTGTTTTTTTTACTACTGCACAGTATATCACAACCATAGACTGTAAAGTAAATGGACACAGCAACCCCATAGACTTCAACGGAGAAAAGTGAAGTCAATTAGAAGCGCTCACTTCCTGATGGCTGAGCGCACTACGCAGGCTCAATGCCTCCACGACTTTATGACTTTATGCCTCCACGACTTTATGCCTCCACGTCCCAAAGGTAAAATGTACGCTTTTAATGTAATTCTAAAGTAGACATTGTCATAAAGTGTTAGTATGTGTCCTATTCTTAAAATGGAGGTGTGTGCATGTGTGTTAGTAGGGCTGCAGCAGGGAAAAGTGTTTTACCCGAATGTCATCAGGGTCCAGGTTGTGGTCACCCCAACAGTTAGAGGTGAAACTACTGTTGAGGTAAGAACATGAGCGTCGCAATTCCACTTCATCCTCGTATACCTCTGCAGCTATTTCCTCTCGGCCTGGCCGTGACACGTGAAGAAACTGCAACAAACACCAACGCTGATTTGTACATAAGGTAAGCTACATAACAAATGTGAGAAATGTGACAGAATTTAATAAGTAGAATCTAGATTGCATGTCTATTCTATGTATTAAAAATATGCATTTTGCTGGAAATGTACATACTTTTGAGTGTGTAATAAATGTTTTATTTTTGTAGGACTTACTACTACATCATAAAAGGTTCTACTTTGTGTTGCCACAATCCTATACTCCTCCTCAGTTTTAGGTGATATTTGCCAGCAAGCATGCATCTATGCAAACTTCAAAAATTCGCCAGAGAATTCATCATGCAAGCTCCATTGGCTTACTATTTTTCATATACTAAAATTTTATTCTAATCAGGCATATAATTTAGGACATTACAGTATGTGAATTAAGGATGCAAGAAGTGTTTGTTACCTAACTTTATGCCAATTGTGATTTACCTACTGTATTATTAATGAATTGGTTAAAAAAACATTGCATAAGTAAAAAATTATACTTAGTTTAGACAGTACCTTAGGTACAAAAAGCAGGCCAAGTGTTACAGTAATTGTGACATGCGTGTGAGTGAAGAACAGCAAGAGCATCCAGTTCGAGAATGAATGGATGGCCTAGAAAATCTGAAAGCGACACGAACAAAGAAGTCAACAAAACAAACTCTTATTTGTTAAAGCAAAACAACTTTATTCCCCACCTGAGAAGATGAAACAAAGAGGAGAGGAGTAGCTCATTGTGGATAGCGATGCTCATGTAACGTGGTTCGTGAAATGCTGAAGGTACCGTCTTCACTGCACTGCACAGGAAACTGCCCCAGCACAGAAACAACAGCTCCGCTGAGAGTGAAAAACAACGTAGTTTTTCAATAACTTCAATGGGAACCAAACAGTTCAAGGTCCAAATGAGAGTTTCAGTGCAGCTTCAAAGGGCTTTAAACGACACCAGATGATGAATAATGACTCGAAAAAAGATTTGTTAATTTTGATGTACGGAGATCGAGCAGGAGAGACACGAACGCGCATCACAGAACAGAGCAAGGCGAGCATTTGAGCTTATAAAACTTAAACTTTTTTATTTATTTTTGAAATGACTGATCGTTTCGCTAGAAAAGACCCTTATTCATCATCTGGTGTCGTTTAAAGCCCTTTGAAGCTGCACTGAAACTCTCATTTGGACCTTGAACCGTTTGGTTCCCATTGAAGTCCATTATATGGAGAAAAATCCTGGAATGTTTGCATCAAAAACCTTAATTTCTTTTCGAATGAAGAAAGAAAGACATGGACATCTTGGATGACATGGGGGTGAGTAAATTATCAGCAAAAGCTTTTTTTTTAAAGTGAACTACTCCTTTAAGTTGTATGAATTGCATTTTAATGTTTTAAATATTTTAATAACTAGAGTCCAAACTAAAAAGTGAGCATCAAAACTAAATGGATGAAAGCTATTTATGTATAAACATCAACAGAGAAGGGATATGTATTTAGAATAATATATACAGTGTTAAGTATTAGTGTAGCTGTATAAAAAAAATGCAAGGTTCAATTTGTTTAAGCTGTCTGAATATGCCAGAATGGTTGTATAAATCTATTTTATCTCCCAGTGTCATTTCAGTTCAGTCCCTCATTTATTTATGACATTATAGCAGTAAAATCATTATTTTTGTGGTATTTTATTAGTATGGCAGGTAGTGGTTAATGCTGAATCATATCCAATGACAATGGTACTGTGTTCAAATCATCAACTAAATGCTTTAAAGAACATTAAATTATCCAGGAGCATTCATCCTTTCATTTGTCTGATCTACTAATGTGCCCCAATTTCAATTAATCTCTCTGCCAGACACCCAAGAAAACCCATGGACTACCACCACCAGTCAGAAATGACCTCACTTACCCACAGCCATCATGTAGTCCCACCGGTCCAGGTCGCACACATTGAAGCCTTGTCCTTCTGAGGTGGAGGAAATGATCAGCAATGGGACGTTTCGAGTCTCGATTCTGCAGGACGCCAACGGTCCATGCACACAGGAACCAGCTGACAGTAAGCACTATAACTCCCAGCATCCTCAGCACACCCGTGGTGGTGATGTATGGCACTCTCTGGGCCGTACGGACAGGAAAACCCTCAGAACCCTGGAAATATGGCACATCACAGACTGAATAATTTTTGGGAGTTTAATTGGGTTCCCTTGTCAGCTTTTCTTTTTTTCTCACAGACTTCTGAGATGCACTCAGTTATTAATCCCTAATTACATACAAAACAAAACTTTTGAAAAAAAGTATAAAAAATAAATGTATGTGCACTCATCTGTGTAGCCTAATAAAAGCTGTTTAAATTTCACTTACGGAGGCCGACATTTGTAGCGACCTTGTTATTGGACACGTTTGTTAAGGGACTAAATTGATTCTACAATGGAGAAATTCAATTAATTTATATCAATCAATATATATACCTATACATTTCTACAATAAGTAAAAAACACATGAAAAATCGTCCTTTTAAAAAAGACTTTTGCTGATAATTTACTCACCCCATGTCATCCAAGATGTCCATGTCTTTCTTCAGTCAAAAAGAAATTAAGGTTTTTGATGAAAACATTCCAGGATTTTTCTCCATATAATGGACTTCAATGGGAACCAAACGGTTCAAGGTCCAAAAGACAGTTTCAGTGCAAACTGTTCAAAGGGCTTTAAACGATTCCAGACAATGAATAAGGGTCTTATCAAGCGAAACGATCGCTCATTTAAAAGCTCAAGGTTAAGTTTTATAAGCTCAAATGGTCACCTTGCTTTGTTCTGTGGTGCACGTTCATAACTCTCCTGTTCAAACTCTTTTATCAAAATGAACGAATCTTTTCCAGAGTCAGCTCATTCATTTCGTTCATTGAATGAACCAAATGACACGAAAAAAGATTTGTTCATTTTGATAAACGAGTTCAAACAGGATAGTCACGAACGCGTATCACAGAACAGAGCAAGGCGACCATTAGAGCTTATAAAACTTAAACTTTGTTAATTTTTTTTAAAATGAGCGATTGTTTCACTTGATAAGACCCTTATTCATCCTCTGAATTTGTTTAAAGCCCTTTGAACAGTTTGAAGTTTGCACTGAAAATGTCTTTTGGATCTTGAACCGTTTGGTTCCCATTGAAGTCCATTATATGGAGAAAAATCCTGGAATGTTTTCATCAAAAACCTTCATTTCTTTTCGACTGAAGAAAGAATGACATGGACATCTTGGATGACATGGACATCTTGGATGACATGGGGTGAGTAAATTATCAGCAAAAGTTTTTTTAAAGTGAACTACTCCTTTAAGAATTGCATCTTATTACAGAACATTGCCAGAAGGGAGGGTTGAGTTTGATAAAGGATTGGACTGAAGTGCCACAGACCGATACATCTTGAGTGTCACAGTTCCATAAACAATGGCAAAGCCAAGCAGACAGACCCAGCGAAGCAGGATACACCGGAAAGTGCTGGGTTTGAAGTATAAAATGAAGACCTGAAAACAAGAATAAAATGAACTAAAATTATTCGGTGGAAGGTGCAAAAATGCTTATTTTACAATGCATAATGATCACAGAATTCGTTTAGAAGTGTCTTATGTTCACCAAGGCTGCATTTATTTGATCAAAAGTAATATTGTGAACTAGTACTATAATAACTTTTTTCCATGCAAATATATTTTAAAATGTAATTTATTCCTATAATGGCCAAGCTGATTTTTCTGTAGCTGAACACCATTCAGAAATCATTTTAATGTGCTTATTGTTCAGTATCTCTTACCAAGTAAACAAGTAACCTTCAATTGTGTCATTTCTTGATCATTTTTTGCCTCCTAAGTGCCAACCAGCTATTATGATTTCAACTGCTGTGCAGTAATCTGAAAAGAAGCTTTGAATCCCACACTCACTGGAAAGTAAAGCAACAGAGAGCCACACAGGATCATCTCCAGCAGCAAAAGCCCTGACGATTCGGATCCGACTGAGAGACAGAAAGATGGTGAGAAGTGGTTAGGTGAAATTACAGCTGTCTGAAATGATGCATCGTGGCATTTTCAGATATATCATGTTAAGATATACCGTCATCCCAGCAAACAAATTTAGGTTCTGTGAATGTTTGTCTTTGGTTCCCAGAACGTTCCTAGAACTTTCCCTTAAGGTTAAGGGAACGTTCCCGGAACATTTTTCTTACGTTATAAAAATGGAACCTAAAAATAACCTATGGAACGTTCCTGTAACGTTCTTGTTTGGTTCCCAAAAAATAACCTCATGGGACCATTCGGGAATGTTAGGGGAACGTTTTGTGTTTGCTGGGATGTCATATTAATCGCGTGCTGAAATCTTACCTTGGTTCTTCTGCACTGATATGCTGCTAGCATGCTAAGAAGCACAAGGACCATGAAGACACCCTGCACAGTCAGGACGCCCGTTCTCAGGAGCCAGTCTTCCTGCACCCAACACGGGCCTCCGTCCTCACACTCCGCACAACCGGGCCAACAGGGCAGACACACAGGGACTTCTGGGTAACAAGCTTGGGTTCTATTCACACGACTGTTCCCTGTAACACCATAACATATCATAATCTTTCTTTTTTTAAGTGTATTTAATTCATATGTTCACCTACATAATAATATAGCTTAATTATCAAAATCATTATTGAGATATATGGCATCATGTTAGCTATATACAGTGTGTATTAAATATATATATATATATATATATATTTATATACACATATGCACTACTGGTCAAAAGTTTAAGATCGGTAAGATTCTGTCTCTTCTGCTCACCAAGGCTGCAATTTTTTGATAAAAAATACAAAAAAAAAACACTGTAATATTGTGAAATATTATGACAATTTAAAATAGAAAGTTCAAAAGAACAGCTTTTATCTGAAATGGAAAGCTTTTGTTACATTAAACACTACCCTTTAAAAAGTTTGGGGTCAGTAAGAATTTGTATTTTATTTTTGGGGGAAATAAATAAGAAATCAATACTTCTATTCATCAAGGATGAGTTACATTGATCAAAAGTTACAGTAAAGACATTTATAATGTTAGAAAATATTCTAATTAAATAAATGCTGTTCTTTGAACTTTCTATTCATCAAAGAATCCTGAAATAAAAATGTAAAAAACTGTTTTCAACATGGATAATAATCATACATGTTTTTGGAGCATAAAATCATTATATTAGAGTGATTTGTGAAGGATCATGTGACACTGAAGACTGGAGTAATGATTTTTTCAGAGGAATAAATTACATTTTAATATATATTAACATAAAGTCATTTTAAATTGTCATAATATTTCACAATATTACTGTGCTTTTTTGTGTATTTTTTATCAAAAAATTGCAGCCTTGGTGAGCAGAAGAGACTTCTTTTAAAAACATAAAAAATCTTACCGACCTTAAACTTTTGACCGGTAGTGTGTGTGTATATATATAAGTCTAAACCCACTTTGCAACTGATTTTTGATTATTTCAAGCCTCTTACTTTTGTTTTGTATGTCTGGAACTGGACTGTAGTAGCCCTTTTTACATCGGCAGCAGTACTGACCCATCCGGAAGCCCTGTTGTGGGATGGGCTCACACTACGGGAAGAGAGAAGAACGAGAGGTGAGGTCAAAAGTCTGCTCATCTGTTGTACCTTCATCTGTAAGCAAACGACTTGCTCCTAGAAAGGGGAAATCAACACAGATGTTTCTGCCAGTATGATTGTGTTCTCTCTGCTTTCTGCCATTAATTGCATGTGTGGTCTCTCATCAGCAGTTTATCTGTGAGAGTCGGCTGACCCACACATCAGACTTAATCTAAGCTAAATCCTAAATGGAGGGGTAATACCTCTATTGGCAGAGATTTATCTTTTTATTCAAGGAAATCCGGCACTGTTCACATACATTTTATATTTTCATAGAACAATATTCTTGTTTATAAGAGGATATTGTCTATATTGTCAAAAGAGCAATTGAGAATAAATAAAACAATAATAATTACTTATGAATCTCTATTCAGTGTCTATTCATAAACATAATTTTGTTCATTCTTTAGAGTGGTGTAATGTTTTATATTACAGATCTTTATAATTATTAAGTAAAACCAGCACTTTACTGAGCAGTATGTAACCTTGGAACTATATCATAGATCTTGTCAATTTAATGTTTCATGCAATTAATGCATTGTTATGACACAAATTCTATTCTATTAAGTTCTATTAATACATTGCACCTTAGGCGGATCAACTCAATTCTCATTAAATTCGTTCAGTGTGCCAAATCCTGCCGTTGCTTAACCCTCCAACACCTGTGAGCCTGTGCTCTGGTAGGTCATGATGATGGGGGGGTCTGAGTCCTGTGGAAGGGGTATGAGCCTCTGCCTTCTGGGAGGGGGTCAGAGAGAGGGAGTGTGTGTGGGGAGGGGGTGGAGTTGTTGGGTTGTGGTGTGTGAGCATCCCAGGATTATCAGCCTAATCCTTCAGATCATCCTGCACCCAGTGCTCACATCTTTAGGTCTGGATGAAAGTGGAAGTATGATGATGGAAAACTGGGAGCAGGAAATGGGAAATGTATATAGGCTAACAGTCCAGCAATACAACAAGTAAAGCAGGTGATGTTTGAATAGGTTACTTAATAATAATCCAACATAATATAGAGATGCCATGTCTGATGGCAACAGGCATTATGAAATATGCAGTATTAAAGTTAAAAGGATCGTTAAAGGAGTAGTTCACTTTTTAAAAAAACGTTTGCTGGTAATTTACTCTCCCCCATGTCATCCAAGATGTCCATGTCTTTCTTTCTTCAGTCGAAAAGAAACTAAGGTTTTTGATGAAAACATTCCAGGATTTTCTCCATATAATGGACTTCATTGGGAACCAAATGGTTCAAGGTCCAAATGAGAGTTTCAGTGCAGCTTCAAAGAGCTTTAAACGACACCAGATGATGAATTAGGGTTCTTTGAGTCATGACTCGAGAACTTGTTCATTTTGATGAATGAGTTTGAACAGGAGAGTCACGAACGCTCATCACAGAACAGAGCAAGGTGACCATTTGTGCTTATAAAACTTTAACTTTTTTTGATTTTGATTGTTTCGCTAGATAAGACCCTTATTCATCGTCTGGTGTCGTTTAAAGCCCTTTGAAGATGTACTGAAACTCTCATTTGGACCTTGAATCATTTGGTTCCCAATGAAGTCCATTATATGGAGAAAATCCTGGAATGTTTTTATCAAAAACCTTAATTTCTTTTTCACTGAAGAAAGAAAGACGTGGACATCTTGGATGACATGGGGGTGAGTAAATAAGGAATGTCAATCCAAAAACATGATGATATATACAGGGAACAAATTAGAGGAGAGCATAGCTGATAACAAAATTCCAATGCTATCATAATAGCTACATAAACGTGCTCACAAAGACACTTACAAAAATAAATCACTTCATCACAAATGCCCTCTTGACATTTAGTGACAGAGTGTTTTGAGTGGATCTCTGAATGGTGAAATCCACCCATGCAGCCTATAATATCATTCTGACCACCTGAAGAAGAGATCTGAACCTACAATGTAGCAGCTTCTTAAAGTCATTTTAAATACCCAAAGAACCTGCTTTTTCTGTTTTTATATAAAAAAGTGGTGATACTTTACAATAAGGTTCTATTCATTAACTGTATGCATTATGCAGTATGCACACATTAAAAGGTTCTATCAGCGCTACGTATTTGGAACCCCTAAAAGGTTCTATAAACTCTTAAAAAAAGGGTTCCTCTGGGTTCTATATAGAACCCCGGGGTTACTTGGCCAATAGAACCTTTTACAAAAAAAATGGTTCTATATAGAACCATTTTGGAGTTCCATATATGAAGCGGGTGATGGAACCATTTCTGGTTATCATACATGGCATCAAGACCAGTGAGGTGTCTGCAGTAGGTCCCATGGAAAGTATTGGATAAAGTATTGGTCAGTGACGGTGTACTCTCACCTCCATGCTGGTACGATTACATTGGTGTGTGTTTGCAAACCAGAAGTCTCCACTGGCACACTGATCCACATTGAATCCCTGGATATTGACATCAATACGGATCACACCCCTACCACCAGAACACATAGAGAGAAGACAAAGATATGGTAGTGACAACAAAGTAGCAGTAATGACGGAAGACTTGAAATTAATTGGATAGTTAAAGGGATACTCCACTTTTTTAGCAAATAGGCTCATTTTACAACTCCCCAGAGTTAAACAGTTGAGTTTTACCGTTTTCAATATCCATTCAGACGATTTTCTGATATTTAGAAGAATATCAGTAACCAGACAGTTTCTGGTCTCATTGACTTCCATAGAATATTTTTTTTCTACTATGGAAGTCAATGAGACCAGAAACTGTCTTGTTACTGATATTCTTCTAAATACCTCAACTGTTTAACTCTGGGGGAGTTGTAAAATGAGCCTATTTCCAAAAAAAAGTGGAGTATCCCTTTAACCCCAAAATGGACATTCTGTCATCAGCTCACCCTCATGCCATCCCAAACCTGATGACTGTCTTTCTTCAGTGAAATACAAAACAAGAAGTCAATGGGCTCCGATGTGGTTTTGTGTCAGAACCTATTGAGTTTCATTGTATACAAAAAACTTTCTTCAAAATATCTTATATTGTATCCCACAGAAGAAAGTCATTTATCAAGATTAATAATGAGTAAAAGATGACAGAATACCAATTTTTAAGGGGACTATCCATTCAAATGCATGGCCAGAGATTATTGAAAGACAAATTTGAGCATACAAAAACGAGAAACTAAACAAGAAGTTGAAGAAAGTGCACTGACCTAAACTCTGGGCTGAGGTCTGGTTTCAATCCATAAAATGGCATTGAGAGGCTGAGCAACCACCCTGGCAAAAAGCGACCATCAACACACTCAAGGAAAGGGACATTGCCCCACAGAACCCCGCTGCTATTGATCACATAACTATCCCCACGTGCCCACTTGGGAGTATCTAGGGTACTTAGGTCATTTAGAAGAACCCGTTTAGACAAGATATGGAGGGGTGGAGAGCTAGACTTGAACAAATCAAACCAGCTTTGGTCAGGGCTAGGAGGACGGAAGCTGCTCCAGACAGACGTCAGGTCCTGCAGGAGAATGTCCTGGGTTGTGCCTTTGGAGGCACGGAGCACCAGTTGAGGCTGTTGGATTGTGGGGTCAGCGTCGAATGTTAGGAAAGCTCGCCTGACCAGGCCTGGCCTGTCCCCTTCAAGCATGGCCCGGACCAGTGCGTGGTACCACTCGATGTCTTCTCGTACACTTGTTTCTCTCAGCTCACTAGCTTGAAATATCAGGTTGAGGAAGTTGGCCGCATTGGTCAGAGACGTTATGGCTTGGTGCAAGAGAGGGAGAAGCTCTCGAGGGGGAGATCTCTGCTGAACAAGCAGCTGGAATGTCTGCGTGCAGGTGGAGGAGGACAAGGAGGACGAATCGCCAAAGTAGAGGTAGTTCTCCACGGAAGAGCATTCCTCCTCTGTGCTCACTTTTACAGGAGCCGGACTGGTGGGTGGGGGGCTTGGTGACAAGCTGTTCCCGGCTAGGGTATTTGGGTCAGTAAGACAAGGTGTTGGGGTGAACTCCAAGCTGGATGTGTCCTCAACTTCAGACACAGTGCTGAGCTGAGCAGAAAGCAGGCTAGGCAGCAGAAGCAGAAGAGGTAGCACACAAGCACACAGACCCATCCTTGTAGAAACTTCTCCTCCAATGCTTTTCAGTGAAGGAAAAGATTAGTTTTTGCTTTTTCTCACATCCTGAAAGATGCCTTCAAAGTGCAGCCCTCCATTTCTTCTCTTTCTTGTTAACCGATTGACACAGTGATGATAGTTTGAGTGCAACCACACTTTACAGCCAAATAAGTGTGAGTTCACACACAAACTGACATGCACTACTCATTTCCGGAGATGAAGATCGACAACATTTTTGCTCCATGCGTCCCATAAGTTGGTCGTGTCCTTTCTGGATGTGATGCTGGAGTTAACAGGCCTGCAAGAAACTAGAGTGAGTAACATAGATCAAGAAACCGAGAACATGTGGAACACCCGTTTCTCTCTCTCTCTGCTTACCTCTTCACTTACTCTGCAGTCCTCCTGTAAATCTCCCATCTCTTTCGCTCCCTCTCCCAATCTCCCAGTTGTGGTGAGTGCTGAGAGAGGCACATCTGTTAATGTTGGATTGTTATGATGAGTGTATGTGCATGAGGATGGGCTGATGGATGAGAGGATGGGAGGGTAATCCTCTCGGTTGTGGATGCATCAGAATCTCACCGCTTTGTGGATTAACCCAACACTCACCGACTGGGTCAGTCATGAGTGGTCTTTCATGGACTGTGTGTGACATTGGGAATATGTGCATGCAGCGGTTTACAAGTCTGCATCTGTTTGGCAGATGAAGTGCCCTAAAATGCTAATCTCTGATGAGCAAATACTGCAAATGTTTTGTCCATCAATCAGGGAAATTAAAAAAGCAGAAAGCATGTTGCACATGTGTTGAATTAACATCTGTCAAAGATGTGTATGTGAGTGAGATAGTGAGATGATTCAGACAAATCCAGTCATACTAGGTAATGCAGGCAAATCCTTGTTTTGGTGCCATGGTAACAGGGTTCTGAGATTCAACACTCATTCCTGTGGGGCCCCACCCCCACTCAGGACTGCAGAGGCTGTGACTGTGTGTGTGTGTGTGTGTGTGTGTGTGTGTGTGTGTGTGTGTGTGTGTGTGTGTGTGTGTGTGTGTGTGTGTGTGCCCCCGTAAACATATGAGTGTCTATGTACACACCCTTCTCAAAACCTGAACTGTGTAAATGTTTTTTTTTATTTATTTTTTATTTTTTTATGGATATATGTGTTTGTGTGTGTTAGGCTATGTGTCACAGTACTGTGTGCATTTAATTGGAGAGGATGATGTCAATGCATGCAATATTTCTCAGTACTGTGAAAACACATTTCTTAAGGATATTTGTGTAAACCCATAACTGTGTTAAAACCCATCAACTCCCTGTGAACAGCAGGTTTTAAAGGGATCAATTGGCATGTGTAAAGTGTTTGTGTATAGCGACATCATTCGGTCGGTCAAAGAAATTGCATTTCACAAATACAGCTCGAATTTAAAGTCTTGACCACAGAACAATGGGTGGATGTAAACAATAACTGTATTTCGTCCTTTAATTGGCATACACATCATGCGCAGTGATTTTACAATATGTACAGGCATAGATGATACTATAATAGCCTACTTTTGAAAAATCATCAAGAACAGAATTATGCTACATCTTTTCAAATTATTATTGCTGCGGCTTTTATTATAGCATATTAATTCAAATGCATTGCAATATTTGTAGGCTACTTTAAAAAAATGCATGTGCATTCGTATAAACCCTACCATATGATCAATTATTAGTTTAGATAAGTTATCATTTATATATGCTACATAATATAATGAATAACTGGCACTGTCATGATAGTCTTTTGGTTCTATCTATTTGACACCATGCTGTATTTTTATTTTTATTTGTATGAGGGTGAGAGTCGCGTGCAAGTCAGTTATCGTTGACTCATAATGCAACCGAATTGCAAGGAGAGTTTAATTTGTGTTGAATTCGTGCGGTAAGGCGATATAATTGATGCATCATAAACATCAGCTGGAAAGGCCATCTTCCAGACAACAACGCGGTAAATGACATGAAAGCAACATTACAGCACGGTGCACGTCACTAAAGGGGACAGCACATAGCCTGCAGCCAAGTGGACAGCAATGGCACCGATAAGACCAAACGCGAAACGCATCGAATTTGCGGAAGTGAGCGGGCGGGTGGGGCCTCGACAGTAATGTGACCACAGACGCCGTTAGGATTGCGTGAAACGAAGCGTTATGTATGACCCTACAAAGACCCGTGGAGATTTTTAAGGCCGGACGCGAAATGAGACGAGGACGTGCGCAATGTTGAAGGAGCGATTGAAATAGAGTTTAAATGCACTAATTGTCTGGCGCTGAGTGAGAGGGCTAACTAACACCAAGAGGATTACCATCACCACACAAACGAGATCTCATGACTGGAGCAATGTGAAACGCTGATATCGCTCATTCCTTCAGTATATTGAGGAATAATAATGAACAACGCGCAAGATATGTCTCCCGATTTTGTCTTGATGCGCCTGGTCTCCGCGGCCGAGGATGACCGCTTGGACGAGGAGAATGGGAATCTGTCATCGGGCACTGGACTGACGGTGGCTATCGAGGGGAACTTTGAATGCACGCAGAATCACGGCCACATCTCGGCGGTGAACAAAGCTCCGCAGGCCAGCGGAACGGAGGCACCTGACGCGGGAGTGATGGCGACTAGACCTGCGCTGTCTGTGCCGCCGCCTCCTCTTCATTCAGCCGAGGCCCACGGGTACGATCTCACCCACCGAAGTGGAATGGGGCCTCAGCTGTTGGTGTTCAGAAACATATCGAGAGACTCTGAAGGATTTGCCGAGAACAAGTCGGACGATCAGCGAAGGGCTTTTGAGGAGCAAGCGGTACTCGCTTCGGAGTCTGGCGCTGTGGACGCTCAGCATCCGCCTACATGGACGCTGCATCCACAGCTCAAACTGCCAGCGGTTGCTACGGATACGGAGGGAGCCGAACTGTGTCACCGGCATCGCTTGATCACAGACAAACAAGACTGGCCGCCGGTGGTGGATCACAAAACGGGCTCGATGACAGAGCCGGGCTGGAGCTGCACGACGGCTCTGCCTGAGGGTCCTGTCCTGGAGCTGGCGAGGAAATTCGGCGAGCTGGGAGTCGCTCCAGTACCCGAATTTCTACTGAAGGACGGCGAGCTGCAGCACTGCTCGTGTCAAAGCATGCTCGGCTCGGCTGGAATCAGGCAGGGAGATGACCCGACCGAGACCAGCGATGCTCTGCTGGTTCTGGAGGGCCTCGGGTCAGAAGAAGTGAACGGCCTGGGCATCAATGCCTGTCAGAAGACCGATTCCCAAAACAATGAGCCGGGTGCGTTTGCGCTCAAATGTTTCCCGTCGGTGCTGTCCGGACAAGCTATGGCAGTGTCCGGGGGACTTTGCTCACCGGCGTGTTGTTTGTTGCGAGACTCTGTAAACACCAGGCCTCAGGCTCCCACCACAGATAAACTGACTCCCGAGGTTCTGTCCCAAGCCGCATCCAACCAGGACACCCCGTGCTCCAGCCAGGCGTCCACACCGAAGGCCCGGTCGACCCGGGCGCATCTTTCCGCGGCCAGCGGAGGAGAGACTTTGAAAGTACCAGGGAAATCCAGGAAGGGCTCTCTTAAAATACGCCTGAGTAAACTTTTTAGAACTAAAAGCTGTAGTGGCTCTAACAACATTTTGGACAAGAGACCTTCAGTCACGTTCTCCATATCATCAGCGGGCAGTTTAGTGGACATGTCTGGAGCGAGCGGTGGGGAACAAGACACAGCCAGGTGAGTTCTTCTGCCCGAACAACCTTGGAATTAAATATTGAAGATCTTATGATTATGTTGTTGTATTCTTTTATTATTTATTGGTTCAACTTCTATTCTATTCAACAACAACATTTATGATTTTCGAGCTCCCTCAGGAACTTTCTTTCTTTCTTTCTTTCTTTCTTTCTTTCTTTCTTTCTTTCTTTCTTTCTTTCTTTCTTTCTTTCTTTCTTTCTTTCTTTCTTTCTTTCTTTCTTTTCTTTCTTTCTTTCTTTCTTTCTTTCTTTCTTTCTTTCTTTCTTTTTCTTTCTTTCTTTCTTTCTTTCTTTCTTTCTTTCTTTCTTTCTTTCTTTCTTTCTTTCTTCTTTCGAATGGCATCTTATAAGTTAATGATTTTAGTTAAAAAGCTCAGAGGTTAACATAGTTTGAAGACAATTTCATGGTTGTTTTCATACAATATAAACTACACAGTCATACCTCAAAAGTACATTTTTAAGCAGTTGAGTTTTTTATTGCTGTTTTTAATATATTTTTTATTTATATTAATAAATAACATTTTATAAAAGGTTCATTAGTTAACACTATAGCTAACTACCTAACATGAACTAAGAATGAACACATTATTAATCTTAGTTAATATTAATTTCAACATATACTATGTTAATAAAATCAAAGGTTGTATTTGTTATTATTAGTTAATGTACTGTGAAGTAACATGAACAAACAATGAAAAGCTGTATTTTTATTAACTAACACTAACAAAGTTACTCACACTAATACTGTAACAAATGTATTGCTCATTGTTAGTTCATGTTAGTAAATTAATATATTATCTAATGTAATAAACCTTATTATGAAGTATTACTAATATTGCTTTAAAAAGTTGATAACTTGCCACGTAGTTTAATGAGTAAAACTTTGACAAGAACAAGTTTTTGTGCAAGCGTTGTAGTCCTGGTTAGTAAAATACGTATGGTTCCTTCAACATTTATATGGAGCAGCCTACACTGTCAGAAAAAAATTTACAATAATTTTATCTTTAGGGGTACAACATCTTGTCACTGGGGTAGCACTTAAAGGGATAGGTCACCCACAAATTATGTCATCGTTTACTCACCAACCCTCAATGTGTTACAAGCCTGTAGGAATTTATTACTTCTGCTAAACACAAAATAGGATATATTGTATTCACACTATCCCTTTAAAGGGAACATCTATAGAGGAGGGTAAATAAGGTAGAGTTGTCCCTTTAAGGGCACTACCATTGTAACAAGCTGTTGCCTAAAGGTAAAATTAATTTAAAATGACACATTTTCTTAGGAGTGTAGGAAAACAGACATTGATGTACTATTAAATAATAAACCTCTTTCTTAAAAAAAAAACATTTGAAATTGCATAGAGAATCTGGTGTATAGAGGGAATGCGCGTGACGTCACCTCCGGCCGGAGTGCTGCAGTTTCTAACAGTGAGTGGCAAAAAGACTCAGCGGCTCTATATGTGTTCAGCGTGAATGCCGCGAAAAACAAACACAACACATATAAAGTGGGAAAGAGCTTTGCGATTGACTGTACAACTAGATTTGACAAAAAATCGGAGGTATATTTTTACAGACTGCGATAGAAAGAGGAGCAAATGGATCACTTGAATACACAGAAACAACTGGACTCCAGTCAGCGAAAGGTGGATTTGCAGTTATCATTTTGTGTCAATATGCTGAATTTAGCTGTAAAACCATATCCATATATTTTGAATTGTTATATGTATATATATATATATATATATATATATATATATTAACAACTCATCAATTAAATATGTATCATTCCATATTCTGCATTGGATTGTATTTTTTTTTAATAAACACTGACTAAAAAAACGATAAAGTTTTAGGGCTGGACGATATGATGATATAGGCTAAATATAACACTGATATGAGTAATCACCCAGATTTAAACCTATATTGTATTTATATAAAATATTCACTGGCAAATTTGCTTTATGTTTAGGTCTATATTGCTTTTATTTCCCCAGAGTTGAAATCAGGCAAACATAAATGTCAGGCAACACGATTCCTGGCTACATGTCAATAATATCCATGGATCACAAAGATCTTTAGTAAGTTGTAAGGAACACAATATTGAGTCCAACATTTAATTTAAATTGATAAAATTGTTCGTTTTAGTCGCATTTTCGGAGTTTCCCCTATTAAATCCAGTCACGCAGCAGATCTTTTGCCACTCGGTCAGGCTGAGAGGGGGTTGTTCCGGTGGGAAAGTCACGTGAATGCATTCCCTCTATTGAATGAAGTATCCTGTGTTTACCTACAAATAGACAGCATTTTGGAACCAACTATGGTCTTTATCCCAAGAATATTTAACATTTCAATGATTTTCAATGAATTTCGATGATTTAGCCAATAAAATCAATTTTCTCATTTTAATTTCTCATAAAACACATTTCATTAAACATGTACTTTTGATTTGTTTTTATATGATAGTCGCAAAGTCATAATTGACCTCAGGTGAGTCAAGTGTGCATACTTCTAATTCATTATAAACTGTAGAGAAATAAGTATTGATGTGATAAACTTTAAGATACAGAATCAATGTAAATGAATGTGTTGTCTTTTTTATTTGAATAATTTAAATGATGATTGTCTTTCTGCAGCCAACCTGGACTAACAAGGGCACAAAGTGCCTTCTCTGCAGCCTCTTTTACTCCCGTTTTCACAGGTAAACAAAGATTTAGGGGAACATATTGGGTTAGAAGCTAAAGGAAATCTTTGGAATACATTAAATGATGGCACATTTGCAAGCCACTAATAAGCTTACACAGTGCATGGGAAATATAATGACACAGGCACACGATTTGGATGAGATTAGTCTCATTTTAGGCCAATCTTTGGAATTATGCTACATTATTGTAACAAATGTTTGTTAGTGTCATTCGTATGGTTCTTGTCATTAAGTACTATTGCTCTGGTTGCAGGAGAGACGGTGTCGTTGGTGGATGTGGACATCTCTCAGAGAGGGAGGAACTCCCCTCACCCTCCCACTCCTCCACCTCCCCCTCGGCGGAGCCTCAGTCTGCTAGGTGAGCCTCGCTACAGATGTTCACACACACCCTTGATCTCCTTCGCTTCTGCTTTCACATCTCCATCTGTTTCATACTTTTTAAATAATTCTCCAGTAAGCCTACCCCCGGGTATCTTCCCTTCATCCTTTCTACTGTCACCTCTATCTATGGTTACATTCAAAAGTTTGGGGTCAGTAAGATTGTTGGAACTTTTTGAAAGAAGTCTCTCATGCTAAACAAGGCTGCATTTATTTGATCAAAAACACAGAAAAACATATACAGGTGAAACTCTAAAAATAAGAATTTCTTGCAAAAGTTTATTTATTTCAGTACTTCAACTTAATAGGTGAAACTAATATACTATATAGATTCATTACATGCAAAGTGAGATATTTTAAGCCTTTATTTGTTATAATTTTGATGATTATGGTTTACAGCTATGAAAACCTTTTCACAATATTCTATTTTGAATTGGAGTTTTCATAAGCTGTAAGCCATAATCATCAAAATTATAACAAATAAAGGCTTGAAATATCTCACGTATAATGAGTCTATATCTATATTAGTTTCTCCTTTTAAGTTGAATTACTGAAATAAATGAACTTTTGCACAATATTCAAATTTTTCAAGTTTCACCTGTGTGTCCACCAAAGCATTTTTTGCCAGACGCACTGCTAAAGACGCCGAGCTTTAGGCGTTTTCCGTTGAGACGTTTCGTTGCTATGATACAGAATAGGAGGATCTTTTGTGACGTCATTGTTTACATTTATTCGCGTTGCATCATGGGAATCGTGTGGCAAGAAACACTGCTAGATACCTGTAATTTGGAGGAGGATTTAGAGAACGTTTGGAGGAGGATTTAGAGAAGAGGATAGTTCACTATTGCTGTGTGGTTGATTGTATGGCTTGTTGGGGGCTTGATAAAAAGTTTTTCATTTCATTTTTAATAAATAAGAACATTGATCAATGACTTACCCGGCTTTGCAGTGAGCAGTGATTATTTCTCCGTTCTGCGATCACCCACGGGAGATGCGAAATTGCGAATCAAGCTGTGACTTTGCTTGGCCAGGTCTAACCTCTGCTTTAACAGTCTGATCTCATGAAATGGCGCATGTATAATACGCCAATTCGTATTTCCAACACACATAATCGCTTTTCACTGTGTTTATGAACGCCATTGACTTAACGTTATATTACTGTATATATAAATATATGACCCACCCCAACTCTTCCCTAAACCTACCCGTCACTGTGGTCAATAGCATTTATGAGTCTTCCCCTACCATCCTAGGAAAAAAATATCGCTCCCCAGATGTAGATCTACATTTTGCTTCGTTTCGATTCATTTAACGGCACACGCATAGCTCAAAATGCATAAAGATAACACGCCACTTGATTTGAAAGTGGCGCGTATGTTTAAGCAAAATGTTGCTTTTAGCATTATCACTGCTTTCTGTTTAGCAGAAAAGATCGGCCCAACTTTTCGAGAAACAAAATAATCATAGCCCTCCAAGCTTTCGAAAGCCTTTAATATTTCATGAGTGAAGGGTCCTACATAAGAATAAATGTCTCCCCAGTAGATTATAGTGGCCAAGACACGGGCGAGTCGGGCCAACGTTTTTTGACATCCCAAATCACATGGGCTTTGAATTGAATAACTTCAATTTTGTCACCAATACAAATTTTGAGCTTCTCTCCAAACCTCCACTGGTCATCAGATATTAAAGTGCTTATAAAGTGGATTTTGCCTGCTAACTCTCTTGAAAGTGCTTGTCGCGTCTTTACAGCCGGTCATTCTATTGTTTTCTTGCCACCCAACGACTCGCGCATGTGTACAATGATGTCAACAAAGATCCTCCTATATCCGCAGCACAGTTTACTTCTAACGGATTTCGTCTATTTTGTTCGGTTAGCTCTGCTGGTTGATGTCGTTGTACAGAAAGAATGTTGTGACAGTTGGTCGGTGTGGTTTAGTCCCGCCCCTCCTCCACTGTAATTGGACGGGTGGGTAAAAAGTGACAATGATGAGCGCTGCGTTTTATCCAAAGTTGAACATTTTTCAACTCCCGGCGATCAGTAAAAACGCTGGGCGCTCGGCTCTTCAGCGTGAAAAAACGCTCAGCGCCTCGTTACGCTCATGGCGTTTAAAAAATGTGGCGCTCCCATTGAAAACAATTGAAAACATACGCCAGGCATGTGGAAAAGGGCTTTGGTGGACACATGGCCTAAGTCACTGTTCTATATTAATGCGCTGCTTTCTATAGCCGCTTTCCGACCGGAGGCACTTTTGCAGTTCCTAGAACCTAACCTTCCTATAACCCTTTTTTTCTTGTGTTCCGACCGGACTAAATTGGGGATTTTTTCAGTTCCTCGTAGTTCCTATAACTCTTTCAGTACCTAGTCTAGAGCGAGGACTTTTTTAGTTCCCTTTCCCTAGGTCTACGTTGATTGGTTCAACTTATAAGTCATGCCCACTGTCAACACGGAACTTGTAGCGCACTGTCTGTCATACGCGGTGTGTTTTTGCAAAACATTACAACGAGGATTAAGACAAACATAATCCATTCAACCAGCTAATTGCTAATGCTAGCTAAACTTACCCGTCGTTTTGTTTGCCTCCTGCGCTCTGCTCTTTTATCTTCTTCCATCATATTACTTAATATCATATTACACTGGAGCCTTCGTCTTCTGTGTTTCTCTGTACAGAACTCAAGCATAATCTTTAAACGCTGCCGTTCGTTCTCCGTTATTAATGCAATAGCCTCCTCCATGCTGGTTTGTTGTTGTTGTATGTGGCTGTGCTACGTCTAGTGATGACACTATAAAGACCGTCGTCGTGACTTGCGTTACCCCTCCTACCAGTTCCTATGGCCACTTGGCCAGTGCGAACGCAAGCAGCAAAACCGAGTTTGGGGGAGAGTAGTTCTTAGAACTGTGTAGAAGTGGACAGTTCCTATAACTAAGTTCCTGTAACTACTTGGTCGGAAAGCGGCTATTGAAGCACACACCACTCGCACACAGATATCTTTGATTGCACTGCACACACAGAAATTTTATTAATAAAATAGCTTTGTTACTGAACAGCTACATTATCTTTCTCAGCCATGAGGGGGTAAAGTCGCTGTTTTTTAAGTGATTATAAGGGGCTTTCTACACCGGAGGAACCTTTTCATAGTTCCTGAACTATGAAAGTACCTGGAATTTGCCGTGTTTGCACCACAGGAACTATAATAATAATAAACTTTATTTTATATAGTGCCTTTAAAAGTAGCATCTCAAAGCACTTTACATAAAAATAATGGAATTAGAAAGATACACAACAGTCTAGGTAGTAAAAACTAAACAAGCCATAAAATAGAAGGCCAGTATAATAACAATCAAAGTAATCACACGAATCACATAAAAGCCACCCAAAAAAGTATGTTTTAAGGGACGATTTAAAAACTCTAAGGGATTCTGCATTCCTAATCTCCAAGGGCAGGGAATTCCACAATTTAGGAGCTAAAGAAGAAAAAGCCTGATCACCCATAGTTTTTAGCCATGTTGTTTGGACAGTTAAAAGAACTTCGGAAGATCGCAAAGCACGTGTAGGAGTTTAGGGGGTTAAGAGCTCACACAAATATTGAGGGGCCAAGGTATTCAAGGCCTTATAGGTGAGCATGAGAATTTTAAAATCAATACGAAAACTGACAGGAAGCAAGTGCAAGTTTTCCAGGATTAGTGTAATGTGCTCCCTTGCACTGGTCCCAGTCAGAACCCTAGCAGCCGAATTTTGTACCAACTGTAATTTACTTTGGGTAACTTTAGAAAACCCAGCCAGCAAAGCGTTACAACAATCAATTTGTGGAAAAAAAGTGTTTGATTAACTTTTCAGCCACAGAGAAGGTCAACAAAGAGCGTAATTTGGCAATGTTTCTAAGATGAAAAAATTATGTTTTGACTGTGTTTCGAACATGATGGTCAAATGTTAAATTGGCGTCAAATATCACCCCCAGATCTTTTAGTTTAGTTTGCAATTTCAAAGCAGAGCCATCCACACGTAAGGTAATTGACTCTGCTTTATGCAACTGATGAGGTGAACCAATAAGTATCTCTTCAGTCTTATCACTGTTTAGACAGAGAAACTGTTCATTTCTTAATCTCAGTAAAACATTGAGAAAGGAAAGACACAGGCATATTGACATCAGGTTTTCAATGTATATAGATCTGAGTGTCATCGGCATAAAAGTGAAAGTTAAGACCAAGTGTTCTTAAAAGTTGGCCAAATGGAAAAATGAGTAATGGGCCCAAAACTGATCCCTGGGGAATGCCACAGCGCACCACACTGACCTCAGACTTGCAATCACCCATCACAACAAACTGCTTGCGATCAGAGAGGTAGGACCACAATAATGCAGAATCAGAAACTCCAAAGATGGTCTCTAAGCGGTTGATTAAAATAGAGTGATAGTGTCAAATAGAGTCAAAAGCGGCACTAAGATCAAGAAGAATCAGTATAGATAGACGGTCAGAATCAGAAGCCATTAACAAATCATTAGTCACTTTGACCAGCGCTGTCTCAGTGCTGTGCAGTTTCCAAAATCCAGACTGAAGTGGCTCAAAAAGATCATTAGAGGACAGATGAGAAAGTAGTTCAGAAGCCACTGTTTGTTCTAAAATTTTGGCGAGGAATGGAAGATTAGAGATGGGTCGAAAATTATTCAGATTATCAAAGTCCATGTTGTTAGTTTTTGGTACAGGGATGACAGCAGCAATTTTAAGTGCAGCTGGCACAACACCAGTGCAGAGTTATTGATAATTCTCAAAACAAAGGGAGAGAGGGAATCAAAACATGAACTAGGAATGATTTTAGTTCTAAGAACACTTAAGGAGGAACTAATTTAGCTCCTATTTCAGAGTAGGGTCTAAACCAGCGCTATAAGAACCATCAGTGGTGTTAGTGTACATGGATTGGCCGAAAGCAGGTGAAACACCAGCACCCGCAATAAATTTTTTTAAAAAAACTATGCAAATACAGATTATAGCTCTATATTTACTCCAGAAACTAACTACAAACATTGACAACATTGATAGATGGACCTCTTAACCTTTACGCTGAGGAAAAAATCCAATGCAACTTTGAGGGGACCAAGCCAAACATGATTATGTTTTTCTGCTCAGCTAGCAACACTGGACATCAACCTCACTGCATACACTAATAACTTTTCATTTACTGTCTACTTTCTATGTTTAACAGTTTTACCTAACTAGACAGGAGGACTGTTAGACAGATTGTAAACTAATGAACACGGAGAGTGCTCAGGCTGGCATTCTCAGCGCTGTCAAAATAAAGGTCCTCCTCGCTGTCTAAATAAAAGTCACAAGAACCAAGCGGTTTACATCACTTCATAGTTCCTACTGGCGGTGCAGGATGCAACCAGGAAAATGTTCCTATGAGAACCATTAGTTCTCAGGGAACCACCAGTTCCTCCAACTACCTGGTGCGAAAGACCCTATACTCACAGCTTCATTGTTGGTCTCAGACAACACCAAAGGACTGCATACTCACCTGTCAATCAGATAATCCTGAAATTTGCCTTTCTGATCTGATAATATAGGAGCTTGATGGTTATTACTATTTTGACTTTTAAAGTTAAATGTCAAAGTACGTCCCCTCAAAATCTAAACACAAGTTTTCAAAAAGAATGTTGAGATTATGTTACTGCGGTTTTAAAAGATGATCTGTTTCACCTCACCTCTGTGAGCAAACCCAAGGCGGATGTTAAAGATGCCATGTAGGACGTCAATGTACTTACTTATTCTTTCACTTTGTCCTTTCATTTCCCCTTTTTTATTCGACCTTCATTCTTTTCATTTCATGGTTACCGGAATCTCTGATTGCATTCTGAAAGCATAAAATTCAGAGAAGTGCCTGCTAAAATTAGTTATTGTGCAAGCCTACATGTGGTTAAACTTTACCAGTATTTGGGACAGATGAGCAGTTCCTTTTCTAAAAAAGTGAGACCACTCCACAGTTTCTTCCTGTTCATCAGCTCAGTGTGGTCTTTGAGATTGAAGTTTGAAATAATCTCTAGAGATCTATAGAGATATAGATTTTAGATCTGAAGCAGTCTTTGTCATGAGGGAACAAAGATGACTAGGTATGATTATTTAGTCGTCATGTTTGAAGTAGTTTTTTTTTTTCAAGTATGTTTAGGTTGAGAGTAGAGGTATCTAGGAATATTCTGGGTTCAATAGTTAAAGGAATAGTTCACTTAAAGGGATACTCCACCGTTTTTTTCACTGAGTCGAAGTGCTCCCAAGCACTTGCTGTGGTATTCCACCATACAATATAGTTTATTTTGTGTCACCGCCCTAGGTCAAGTTACACTGCTTGAGTAACTGTATTTAAATAGGGGAAACGTGGAGTTGTTTGGTCGCTTCTCTGCTTGGCCCATATTAAATGAACGGGGCTAGTTAAGTGCGATCAAAGTGTCTCGCGCGCCAGAGCGATTGAGACGAGCAGGGGTATGCATTAGACTCGTCTTAAGCCCCATTCACACTACACGCGACTTCACGCGACAAAGCGACGCGATACCATTCATTTCAATGGTGAGCGGGCGACTTCCGGCGACACGCGCGACAGCGACTGTTGGCGATAGATGGGGCGTGACAAGCGACAAGAGACAAACGTCAAAAGTTGAAAAATGTTTAACTTTATGCAAATGAAGAGCGATTTTCGCGAGCGACAACCAATAGGAGTGGAGCGTGATCCTTCTCCTCAGCCCCTGGGCCTTAGTGCACGCTAGTTAAAGATGGATGAGAAATTGATCCTTGCGGTTAGCAATTTCCTAATTTTGTTTGATATGTCTCTGCCCACGTACCAGGACATAAATGAAAAGAACGATGCGTGGAAAGGAGTTTGGCGATGATTGGGGATTCCAAGTAGGTTCAAATGATTGAATAGTCTGTACAATTAACTATTTTTTTGACAGTGACAGTAAACAAAACCTAAGTTAACGTACTATAGTGGCCTTTCTAATATTTTAGTGCTATTTACACTCTCCATTTACATGTGTATATACTCCATAATGTTATTGAAATCAATGTATACTAGATATAAATAACCTATTACTGTACTGTACAATCTATTACATAAGTACTGTATACTGATGGACACATATTAATATTATATGTATTCTATGAAATATTCAGTATATCTTGTATCTGTACACAGATATTAATATTCAACATGGAGGTTACAATGAAATACTTATGAAAGTGAATAGAGACAATGTGTGGAGTATTTAAAAGTAGAAATTTGAAGCGTATACTTTATAACATATAAAGGATAGTATATATACTTTATAACTTTATAAAAAACAATTACTTACATTAATTATTTTGTCAAAGCCTATGTATTTTTGAGCTGTGATGCTGTTTAAATAATTTTTACAGATGTTTTAGAGTTACTAAAAATTAGATATAAATTTACACTGTAGGTAAGTGATTTTTCCACTACAATCATGTTAACACTCTTATTGTTTGATTATTATTATTTGCTACTGAGTTTTTTTTTGTAACTTGTACAGATTGGCCACATTCAATTCCTTAGTAAAAGCCTCACTGTAACCCATCTTTTTTTTAAAGAAAAAAAAATTGTGATAATCGACATTGTCACAAATGCTATTGAACCATTGAGTTATCATAGAGTTAACTAAAAATAAATCCATAAAAATATCACTTTTGTTGAAATAAAATATTAAAAGACTTACACTTATTTTATTTACCACATTACAAATGTTCATCTAGTTTCACAGGTCAGTACAACAAAAACCTGAAAATATAAAAAGAAAACTTCTAAATATACTAAAAACTTGAATAATATCTCAATGAAACACCTTATTAAACCCGCAATGTTCCTTTAAAGTAAAAAAGCAACATTTTCCGGTGTCATGAGTATGTGATTGAATGCACATACCAGTGTGTGGATTTACCCATGTTGTTTTCCCATGCTGCAGTTCCCCATGTCATATGCTTCCTGTCACGGTGTCTTAGTCTTCAAGTGCTATAAGAGGATCAGATATTGTAACATAATTGGAGAATTTGTCTTGTTCCTTTAAAGTTCACACAGACAAAACGTTATCCATACATAATTCACAGGTCATAGAATGTAATATCCATGTTAGTCTAATGAAATCTGGCTGCGTTTTGATCTATTTTGGTAACATGTGCAAGAATATTGTTGCTGTTCCTTTTGCTCTAAAGCTGAATGGAGTTAGGGCTGATTTTAGTCATGTTCTGATTCCTCTTCATCGCCCCAGGCTCCTTTCTCATTCTAATAGACTTTAACCTTCTCTACGCTTCCATTGCTTTCCTATGACATCTCCTTATTCTCCTGGCTCAGTCTGAACCCTCCCTCCTGCTCTCTTCCAGACGATATAGGTGGGCCGCAGCCTGGGCCTTTCCTAGTGAGTGTAATGGGGGCATCCCTGCAGTCTCTCCCTCTGCCTCTTCCTCCTCCTCCCCCTCTCCACGCCACCATCCAGCATAGTCTCAGCCTCAATGGTAAGACTTGGGTGCAGTGGAGGGGCGGTTTGTGTTTTTTTAGGGTGTTTCAGGGCACCTTTCTGGTTCTGCGAGCAGACTCCAACATCCTCTTCCCTTTCTGCGAACTGGCTCACTCTCCGCCCTCCGGAAGCAACTTTATTCCATCAAACGGAAAGGGAAATGGAATAAAGTGTGAATGCAACTGTGATGTTTCTTGTGAAAAGCAAAGGCAAAGACAATACATTACATGCCATCTGCCACATGTATCGTTTTGTCAAACAAAGACTTTGGTTGACCGCGTGGTTTCGTTTCTCTGTTCCTTTCGCAGTTCGGAGGAAGAAGGCAGTGTGTGACTAATGTGCGTTTAGAGAGGAAGTGTGAATGTGATCGTGCCATACTTCAAACTTAATTTGCTGAAGAATTCATATATAACTTTGAAGGTTGATGGTTATATTGAAGATTTGGTAACTTTATTATCTATAACAGCTGTACACATGTAGTTGGTAATGGTATCACATTTCATCACTAGCTATGTTTCCGTTTAAAGTTGCGAATTTAACTTATGTGCAAAATTGGAATATCGCTTCCCTCCCATGTGTTCAAGAGAACGAAATGATGCCTTCCTGGGAAGTTAACGCAACATTTCTATAGTAATAATGGTTGCTGTAATTCAGGAAGACACTAGATATGTGTCTACATCATAAATGACTGCATCATAAAAAAAACCTTAACCATAAATGCTGTCATGATATCCTGTGTTCAGATGTATGGTGTTTGGGAACACAATCATGTGAGATGCTTCTGGGAGGTTCTTATACCAAATCATTCTGATCTGATGACAGACTTTGGCTCAGACATTTCAGAATGATCAAACCAACATTTGAGATGCTGTGCAATGAAATTAGTCCAGTTCTCTTACGAGAGGTTCTCTCGTATTGCGTAAGCTAGCTTACGCTACGGGAAAGATTCTTCTTTGCCGAACAATTGAAGCCAAAAATTTTTATAATTTGTAATCATTGTCAACGCACTTCTCAGGTGCAGGACCTAGAGCGGGCTAACTAGCAGGCTCATTGGTTCGTTCCTGGGAAGTGCTCGAACTCGATCGGAGAACGGCGCTGAACCCGCGCCCAATGAGCGGACGACGCTCGCTTATTACGTCAGAAGCCCGCCGAAAGGGGCGTGGCTTGGGTGTATATAAGCACTCTCCGTGGTTTGGAACAACAATTCATTTTGATTCAGCGATCTAATCGCCTGCCGTTGCAAGACTGAAGCCGTCGTCGTGACAAGGCACCTTCTAGCAAGCAAGAAGCCTAAAGAAGCCGGCCCCTGCCACCTTCAGCCGCCTCAGCGAGCTCAGCGCCGTCCAACGACTTCCACTTGCTCCATCACAAAAGAGCGTGAGCGTCTTTGAGAGATGTCTCGCATTTCCTGCGGCTCATGCAGCGCACCGGCTCGAAGACGGAGACCGCCACCTCATCTGCCCTCTCTGTCTCGGGCTTGAACATGCGGAACTCGCCCTCGCCGATGGAGGATGCTCTCTCTGCGAGGCGCTGACAATGTCTTCCCTGCGGGCAAGACTCCTCACCGTTAAATCCGCCCAAGCCGCGCCGCCTCTGACTTCTCCGCGGAAGAAGAAGCGCCGCTCTCAGAGGCCGCCGGAACCTGCGATGGCTGTGTGTGGGCCGCAGCCGCCGCCCCCGACCACTCTCTCTCTCCACCCGAGCTGGACCCCCCAGTTGCCGCCGAGTGGCCGCTCTGCAGCGTCCCTCGACTCTGAGGAAGAGAAAGAGTCGCCTTCGTTGCACGCTTCTAACAGCGACGAATGGTCTTCACTGGGCTCTTCGGCGTCATGCTCCGCGGGGACCCGCTCCGGCATCGAAGAGGACCTAATGCGCCTCCTGACTCTTGCCGTCGAGCGTCTGGGCCTCGACTGGTCACCACCACCCGAGTTACCACCGGAACCGGATGGATGGAAAGTACCTGCACCGGCGCCCCGCCCCCGCTGGCACCCGGTCCGCTCCTTTCCTGCCTGAGCTCCACGCCGAGCTCACTAAATCGTGGAAAGCTCCTCTCTCGGCTCGGACCCGCTCTGATGTCTCCGCCTCGCTGCGCTCGGTGGACGGAGCCACCGAGAAGGGCTATACAGCGATGCCGCCCGTCGAAGATCTGGTCGCCGCTCACTTGTGCTCGCCCTCCGCTGGATGGCGATCCTCCCTAAGCTTCCTTCTAAAGCTTGCAGAGCGTCCTCTACCTTCCACACCCGCGCCTATGCAGCCGCTGGCCAGGCCGCTGCAGCGCTGCACTGCACTCCGGTTCTCCAGATGCTGCAATCCGACCTGTTGAGTGACATAGCGCAGAACGAGAGAGATCAACGGCCGTGCGCTCAACGACTTAAGATGCCCTACGGACCTCTCCCTTCGCGCCACCAAAGCTGCCGCTCAAGCGCTGGGAAGATGCATGGCCATCCTCTGTGTCGCCGAGAGACACTTGTGGCTAGCGCTCACGGACATGAGCGAAGCTGAGCGCGCTGTCTTCCTCAACGCGCCCATCTCACCCTCTGGCCTCTTCGGATCTGCCGTCACGGGCATCGTAGAACGCTTTTCCGAGGTCCAGAAAGCCACCCAGGCCATGAATTTGTTCCTGCCTCGCCGCGGTAACACTTCTGCAGGCCGCTCTCGTGAGCCCCCTGCCAGAACGCCTCAACAACGCCGCCCGCAGCAAGCTCAGGCCCATCCCCAGCACAGGCAGAGCGGCCGCCCTCGCCCTCGCTCTCGCTCCGACAGCCGACGCAGACAGGCTCCCCAAGCGCCCCGCCCCAAGGTCACGCTGAAGCCTGATCAGCAGAAGTCCGCCTAGCACTTCTGGGGAAAAGACGGCTTCTTCCGCCGCGGCCGGACCGCCGTCAAAGTTTCACCCTCTGTTAGTCCCCGAACCTTCGCCGACTGCAGCAGCGAATCTCGCCGAGAACAAGCCGGTGACTCGACCCGCTTGCGAGCGACAAACAGCCGTTTTCACGGCTACCCAGAGAGTTCACATAAAGAGCATAAAAGCCTCAAGTGTAAAAAATGTGACCACAAGCACGTGTTCACTCACACTTTTTCCCGTGCCCCCCACAGAGTTCACTCCCACTCAGCGGCCTCCGTCCGCTCGAGTAGCAGAAAGCATAAGCACGCCCTCAAGCAGCGCGTGTCCCCCCTCTGCTCGCTCTGTATCACGGCCCATAAGCTCCTCTCTGAGTGCAAATCCCGTTGCCACACACAGTTTACACGAGCACACACACAGTGTCCAGCCCGTTACATGCAGCAACCGGGACAGCACGGCCATTCAGCCTCTAGCAATATGCTTCAAAGCGTGGGAAGCCATTCCCGGCATATCCCCGTGGGTACTAAGCATTATAAAAGACGGCTACCAGTTACAGTTTCGCCGCCGCCCGCGCGTTCCCGCGCCCGGCCCCTTTCTGTGGTCAGCCCAGCTGCCGCGAGCACGCTCCGCACAGAAATATCGAAACTGTTAACAAAAGGCGCGATAGAGAGAGTCCCTCCACCCATAACCGAGCCGGGGTTTTACGGCCGTTATTTTCTGGTCCCCAGAGAAGACGGCGGCCTCAGGCCGATTCTAGACCTCAGATTTCTGAACAAAGCTCTCATGACGAGATCATTCAGAATGCTGACGGTCAGGAAACTCCTCGCACATGTGCGCCAGGGGGATTGGTTCATCTCCCTAGATCTGAAAGACGCTTATTTTCAGATTCAAATACACCCTCGTCACAGGCAGTTTTTACGCTTCGCCTTCGAGGGCCAGGTTTATCAATACGCCGTTCTCCCGTTCGGCCTTTCCCTAGCGCCACGCACGTTCACGAAATGTATGGATGCGGCGCTCGCCCCCTTCGAACCCAGGGGATGCGCATTTTGAATTATTTGGACGATTGGCTGATTCTAGCACGTTCCAAAACAGAGCTTCTGTTCGCACCGTACAGCTCTTCTCGCTCATCTGGAAGCGCTGGGCCTCTCTGTCAACTGGACAAAGAGCGTTCTCCAGCCCAGTCAAACTATCTCTTTTCTGGGGATAGACCTGGACTCTACCACTATGAAAGCACGCTTATCCGCTCAGCGCACACGCCGCTTGCAGCGTTTAGCCGCTTCGTTCCAGATGAATACCCGCGTTCCGGTGAAAACCTTTCAGAGAATGCTGGGTCACATGGCCTCAGCTGCAGCCGCGCTACAGCTAGGTCTTTTACATATGCGCCCCCTCCAATTCTGGCTAAAGAACCGTGTACCCCGCCGCGAGTGGACCACGGGCCGCCAGCTAATCAGAGTCACTCAGGCATGCATTTCTGCACTACAGCCTTGGACGGTGACCGATTGGTTTCGACGGGGCGTCACGATGGGGACCTTCTCTCACCGGAAGGTAATCTCGACAGATGCATCCAACACAGGCTGGGGTGCGGTCTGCGAGGGCTCACCGGCCTCTGGCCGATGGTCGGATCGGGAGACCCCATTTCACATAAACTGTCTCGAGATGCTCGCGGTTCGAGTATGCACTGTTGCAGTTCCTCCCGCGCATCCAGGGTCACCACGTCCTGATTCGTTCAGACAACATGACAGTGGTATCCTACATCAACCGTCAGGGCGGGGTCAGATCCAGGAATCTCTTCCTGCTGACACGCCGCATTCTAGTTTGGTCCCAGAGTCATCTGCTCTCGCTCAGAGCGACGCATGTCCCGGGACACCTAAACGACGGTCCAGACATTCTATCCAGGAACCTTCTCTCTCCAGGAGAATGGTCCCTGAATCCTCTTACAGTCCAATCACTGTGGCGCCTCTTTGGCAGAGCGGAGATAGATCTTTTGCGACAGAAGAGAACTCGCACTGTCCGATATTCTTCTCGAAGAACGAGGACGCGTTAGCGCTAGAATGGCCATACCGCCCGCTCTATGCCTTCCCTCCCATCTCCCTGCTACCGCAGGTCATTCAGAGAATCAGGGAATTTCGCCACCCGTTGCTCCTCATAGCCCCGCGTTGGGAGAATCAGATTTGGTACCCGGAGCTCACACAGCTGTCTCAGACAGCCCCGTGGCCCATCCCGGTCAGAGCAGATCTCCTCTCTCAAGCCCGCGGCACAATCTGGCATCCCCACCCGCAGCGCTGGGCGCTTCATGCATGGGTGACCAACGATTACACGTTGATTTGCCAGAGGGAGTCTTGAATACGATCAAACACGCTGAGAGCGGCATCTACCAGAAAGCTCTATGCGGCTAAATGGTCTGTATTTTCAAAATGGTGCACCGAAAAGAATTTGGACCCCCTTAAGTGTGAGGTCTCTTCTTTGCTTTCCTTCCTTCAAGATATGCTGGACAAGGGTAGAACCCTATCCACCCTGAAGGTTTATGTGGCAGCCGTCGCGGCCTTCGTTGGTCCCCGACGCGCCCAGTCTATTGGCAAAGACGAGCTGGTTATCCGCTTCCTCAGGGGAGCCAGGAGGATGAACCCCCTCGCCCCCCTCGGTGCCGGTTTGGGACCTTTCAATAGTCCTCGAAGCCTTGAAAGCCCCCCCTTTCGAACCGCTCGAGTCTATTGACCTCAAATATCTCTCCCTAAAAGCCGTTTTTCTGATCGCTCTTGCCTCAGTTAAACGAGTGGGCGACATTCACGCGCTCTCTTCGAACGCGTTGTGTCTCGAGTTTGGCCCTAACGACTCCGTCGTCATTCTCAAACCCAGACACGGATATGTGCCTAAGGCGATTGGCACCCCATTTAGAGCACAGGTGATATCCTTATCGGCTCTGCCCACCTCTGATAGCGAGCCCAATGCCAACCTCCTCTGCCCGGTCCGGGCGCTGAGAGCGTACATTACACGCGCTGCCACGTTCAGACGTTCTGAGCAGCTGTTTGTGGCGTTTGGGGGACGCACAAAAGGCTTGGCCGCTTCTAAACAAACACTATCCAGATGGATAGTAGATGCTATCGCCTCCGCCTATGCGGCTAAAAATCTGCCTTGCCCGCTCGGCGTCAGGGCTCACTCCACTCTAGGCATGGCCTCCTCGTGGGCTTGGTTCTGTGGTATTTCTATTCATGATATCTGTGTGGCCGCGGGCTGGGCTTCCCCGTCCACCTTTATCAGATTTTATAACTTGGAAGTACCGGCCTTACAGGCTAAATTACTAGCGGTCTAACCCGCCGCAGCGTCTAGCCACGCTTTATGGGGAATCCTTCAACTGGCTAGCCCCTTGATCTTCCCCCTCCATTCTATGGAAACTTCCTATACAATGGCCCGCTATGCCGGCCGCCTCTTTAGGCCTCATATTCTCATATAAACGGCTTCTGCCCTTTATTATTGTTTCTCCACTATTGCTCCCTCCACCCTCCCGGGGATGCTTGTGGTGACTGACCGGGCACGGCGTTGACCAGGGGTTCCCGTAGCGTAAGCTAGCTTACGCAATACGAGAGAACCTCTCGTGAGAGAACGAATCGGTTACCTGAACGTAACCTCGGTTCTCTCTAGATGAGGGAACGAGTATGCGTTCCCGGCCGTGCCCGCTCTAACAGCGATTCGCTTCATCACTATAAATCGTTGTTCCAAACCACGGAGAGTGCTTATATACACCCAAGCCACGCCCCTTTCGGCGGGCTTTGACGTGAATAAGCGAGCGTCGTCCGCTCATTGGGCGCGGGTTCAGCGCCGCTCTCCGATTGGTTTGAGCACTTCCCAGGAACGAACCAATGAGCCTGCTAGTTAGCCCGCTCTAGGTCCTGCACCTGAGAAGTGCGTTGACAATGATTACAAATTATAAAAATTTTTGGCTTCAATTGTTCGGCAAAGAAGAATCTTTCCCGTGAGCGTAAGCTAGCTTACGCAATACTCGTTCCCTCATCTAGAGAGAACCGAGGTTACGTTAGGTAACCGATTCGTTATTAATCGCATCCTCTGTTGAAAAGAGTTTTTTGTTGCACATCGAGGGATTCATTCGGTAAATATGTTTCAAACATACTTTATTCTTCTTATCTGATAAAAAAGCATCTGCCTCAATTGACTACATACGTGTTTTATGTGCAAATCTTAGAATGTATGCACATATTGGCGTTTCCGTCCAGCGTTTTTTGAATGCATTTTATCACAAAATGCTTATAAAAATATGTGTATGGAAACATAGCTAGTGAAAGATGTGTCCTGCTGTGTGATATGGGAGATGCTGTCAGAAGATGTCACTGAGGGAAGTTGTGTGATTGGTTTTAAACATCCAGTTCAGAACCCTATTAGAAAATTTTTTCTAAATTCTTTTTGAAAACAACTTTGTTTTGCTCTAGCTGACAGGATAGCACTACTTAGGAATGTTGTCACAAAAGGTCAATGTGTTCAGTGAATTGTATCTTTTTCATTGACAATAATGGTGTAAATATAAATTTTTTGTATCAAATACAAAAGTTTGTGTTGATACAGAAATAAACCTGCACCGATAAATAGTCGCTGGCATAAAAACTGTGACAACTAGTTCATCCGAATTCATTTAGACATATTTTAAATTCACGTCTGATTGTTATATACAACAATTTTAATAACCTCATATTATTAACTATTAACATTTTTTATGATCTATTAACAATTCAAATGATTGTACTTTAAACAATTTGCAACTATAACACTGATTTGCATACTGCTGAAAAACTTGACAAAATGGACAAAATTTTACTACATTTTAGAGTTAAATGTTTCAAACTCGTATTTGTCAAATCATGCTATTGTTCAAAAGTTTATGGTCAGTTTAAAACACTTTATTCAAGAAATCCATGAAATTGATCAAAAGTTACAGTAAAGACTTTCATAATGTTACAAATAGGGCTGTCAAATGATTAATCGCGATTATTCGCCTCCAAAATAAGTTTGTGTTTACATAATATATGTGGGTGCACTGTGCATAATTATTTTGTGTGTATATATATATATATATATATATATATACTGTATATATATATATATATATATATATATATATATATATATATATATATAAACACACACATGCATGTATATTTAAAAAATATTTATATATAAAATATTTATATTTATATATAAAATAAATTATATATAAATCTATATACAGTATGTACATGAAAATATTTTTTAAATATACAAGCATGTGTGTGTATTTATATATATAAAATAATTATACACAGTGCACCCACATATATTATGTAAACACAAACTTTTATTTTGGATGCGATTAATCACGATTAATCGCGATTAATCGTTTGACAGCCTTAGTTACAAAATATTTCTATTTTAAATAAATGCTGTTCTTTTGAACTTTTGAAAAAAGTATCAAGGTTTACACAAAAATATTAAGCTGTTTTCCAACATTGAAAATGATACAAAAGGTTTCTTGAGCAGCAGATCAACATATTAGATTATGTGACACAAAATGTTGTCTTTAGTAGTGTTCTGTATATTTGTTATTTGTCAAGAGGACGAACTACACCAAAGAAAAAGTAGATTTAGTTGAATGAGATACTAGTCTAGTTCAGAACTAAGATGATTCAAATTTGCTGGTGTATTAAAAAAATGCTCCGTTTGTGTCTCAGATGCTTTCTTCCGAGCACTTCCTCATTCGGCCGCGTCACCGATGGACACAGCGGCTCCTGCCAGAGTGGCCCCGGCTCCGATCATGTGTCCATTGAGAGGAGCCGATTCCAGCAGCTTCACTGCCAGCCTGAGAGAGCTGGAGCGGGTGAGAGACAAAAGCAGTTGATGTGAAGTAAAGAAACAACTGAAAATTTCCAGTCACATGATTGTAATATCATTGGGCATGTTTATGGGCAGACCTTTTTAGCTATGAAACATATCTGTGGCTTCCTGTGGTTGTCGGTTTTGCATGTTTTCTCTATAAGCAGTTTTTGTTTAGCACTGTTGGATGGTCAATGTGTTTTTGTGTGTCTGCAGTGTGGCTGGTATTGGGGGCCGATGAACTGGGAGGATGCTGAAATGAAGCTAAGAGGGAAGCCAGATGGCTCGTTTTTGGTGCGGGACAGTTCAGACCCACGATACATCCTCAGCCTCAGTTTTCGCTCACAGGGAGTCACACACCACACGCGAATGGAGCACTACAGAGGTAAACACACACACATATATACTAGGGGTGTAACGGTACACAGAGGTCACGGTTCGGTACGTACCTCGGTTTTTTGGGTCACGGTTCGATACGAGTTTGTTACAAAAGGAAAAAGCAACAAATCCCCAATGATAGGTTTCTTTTGATTTATTTGAACTGACAGTAGTGCAGATTTCAGTTTGTTCCACCTCTTTTAATGTGTTATCAACCACTAAGTAGTAAACAGAATGCACTCTTAGGGCCTGTTCACATATCGCATCTTTTGCACGCTCAAGTTCGTTGTTTCAATTGTAGGCCCGCGGTATGCACGCTCATAATGGAAGCGACGCGGCTCGCGGTGCGACGCGCTCGTTTTTCCAAGCGTGTCCACACCACATCGAGATAAAAACATCTCAACTTTTCAGAATGCCCCAAGCGCACCAAAAGCGCACAGTAGCTCACGTGACAAGAACCAACCGGAGCGCAACTGCCCGCTTTGGAAAAAGGAGAATGCGGCATGCCCAGCATTTTCTACACGTTTTTAGGCGCTATAAGTGAATCCAGCCTGCCTAGGTCAGTAACGCTTCCTTTTAAAGTCCCGTTACCCATGTACATACTATGTACTTTTTATAGTAATTACAATTATTGGGTAATAACTAGGTACTAACCCTGAACCTACCCCTAAACCTACCCCTTACCCATGTACTTACCTTATATTAGCCAGTACTTTTTAGGTATTTACACTGTAATTACACGTAAGGACTGTATTGTAAAAGAAAGCGTTACTCATAGGTCATATTTTTTGTAATGCTGATAAAATAAACAAAAGGTATTGGGTTAGCTACAAAAATGTAAAGCATCTGTTGTGTTCTAAAAGTACAGAATAAATAGAATAATGAATGAAAAATAACTTTTTTTTTAGTTTAGCAACTAAAAGATTCGATTTCTATGTGTGCGAGAGTTCAATGGGGTAGCCATGGCCAAAGCCCCTTTCACACAGCGTGTTGATCCCGGGAAATTGCCCGGGAAATTGCCTCATATATATATGAGGCTGTACTGTACCAACTAGTGTACTAATTAATGAAAAATATTTTTAATTAATAGTAAATTAAAGTGTTATAAATATAATTTGAGAAATACCAATACCAATAAATGTTGCTGTGACAAAGAATTTTTTTTCCAGTGTATTTCTTTTCCTTAAAATTTGCCTTTAACTCTTCAGGAACCTTCAGTTTATGGTGCCATCCTAAATTTGAGGACCGCTGCCATTCTGTGGTTGAATTCATTGAGCGAGCCATCATGCACTCTAAAAATGGAAAATTCCTCTACTTCCTACGTTCACGTGTACCTGGTAAGTCTACAAATATCCTATTTCTATGGGACAGTAAAAGTGCTTGAAGCTATTTAGCTTTAAATTATATTTATTTCAGTTTTAGTAATATTAGTACTTCAACATAAAGTGTTTATTTTCATTTTATCCTATATTTACAGCTTTGTTTAAATTAAAGTGCCTGAGTGTTTTGTTCCAGACTGCACACACACGAGCAGCAGATCTTGCTCGTTGTTTTGCTTCCCAGGAGATGTAGTTCATTGAGCGATTTTCACATAAAATTAAATGTTACTCTTCTGTTTTTTGACAAACTGTGAAGTTTTTGATTTTCAGAATTATCTTTTAAATTGACAAACATATGTGTAATTCATGGCACAGTTCAGATGGAATAAAAAGATAAGTTGTCTCTCGCCATTGACTACCACACATATTTTTTCCGAAATAAGGTCCCATGAGCCGTAAGCGGAGGGCGGGACTTAGGCTTTCTATTAAAATGGTAAAACTAATGCCATTGTTACTGTTCGCATCACTGTGTATACAAGTGCTAAGAAAGTCTCCGGAGCTGAAATTGGGCGTTTTTGTTTACGACACGCACTGTCTGACCAATCAGAGCAGAGTAGGCTCCCGGAAAAAGAGAACGGATCCTTTATTGAACAGTTTCAGACACTGTGAGAAAAGAGGTGATTCTGCAATGTATATTATGAGAAAATTAAAGAGTTTTCTGACCTTGGATGCATGTAAATCTATTGTAGAACATCACCAAAAATGGTTTAAAATAGCATAATTGGGGCAAAAAACTATTTTGAGTAGTTTTAGTTAACAACTATGTTTTTTTGTTTGTGGTAGCAATGTGCACAGAAGTGAGGCAGGGTTTATTTAGTTCGTAAAGACCAAAAACAGGTTTGAGGGTGTGAGAGATGAAAGGTCAGTGTAATGAAACGTGTGGTGTCTTTCTCAGGGTTGCCCCCGACCCCCGTGCAGCTGCTCTACCCAGTCTCACGCTTCAGCAATGTGAAATCACTCCAGCATCTGTGCCGTTTCTGTATCCGACAACTCGTCCGCATAGACCACATCCAGGAGCTGCCCCTCCCCAAGTATGACTCACTTACACTTTACATTATTTTGCCCATTTTATTTTATTTTTAAAAAATGTATTTATACTAGGGCTGTCAAACGATTAATCGCGATTAATCGCATCCAAAATAAAAGTTTGTGTTTACATAATATATATGGGTGCACTGTGTATAGTTATTTTATAAATATAAATACACACACATGCTTGTATATATTTAAGAAATATTTTCATGTATATACTGTATATAGATTTATATATAATTTATATATCAATATTTTATATATAATATTCTTAAATATACATGCATGTGTGTATATTTATATATATACAAAATAATTATACACAGTGCACCCATATATATTATGTAAACACAAACTTTTATTTTGGATGAGATTAATCGTTTGACAGCCCTAATTTATACCTGTGATGTCAAAGCTGAATTTATTTTCAGCATCATTACTCCAGTCTTCAGTGTCACATGATACTTCAAAATCATTCCAAATCACTGATGTTAAAAACTGTTTAAAGAACAAGTTTGGTGTTTTACAATTAAATCCCTGTTTTAAAGCTACACTGTGTAACTCTTTTAGTTTATTCTTAGCTAAAAACACTTAGTTCTTTCAAAAATATATGTGCTCATTAATGTATATTTACTTCGTTCAAGTAATAAAGTATTCTCGTGAGTGTATAATATGCCATTGAAAATACATACGGGTAAGGGGTTTGCCATGTTGCCCCTCCATCTTGAAAGTACATTAGCCAAAGAGGGACATACCCGTTAATTTAAGCTTCGCCTTTCGCGTTTACGTTTGAGTTAACACTCATGGACGAGGTCGAACTAAAAGCCATGTTAATCCTGGACTACATTGGCCATCGTAGGAGTTAAAACGAAATTGGAATTGAGAGGAACAGAAACTAATATTCACTGGATGGTCATATACCTTTTCACCGCTAGATGGGGTAAAAATCACACAGTGTAGCTTTAAGATTGTTTCTGATGAAATATAATGGTTAAGATCATTAGACAAGTGCTGCTGTCTCGAGAATTTTCGGATTCTGTGGTAGCACCCCCACATCTCTACAATGGGGGTGCACAGGAACAATCCTTCATAAAACGCATAAAACTTTAGTTTACAAATACGTGAAACTCACCGAGTGGTCTGGGTGTTCACCGATACGCTCACACAAACACCAACAGGTTTTTTACCATTCGTTGTAAAACTGTAGACCTATTTTTCCGAACGCCTCACAACCGTACATTCTTCCGTTGAGAGCTTGAATAATAGACACTCCAGCCCAGTTGGTGGCGATAATGCACCTTTGCCAATTGCAAGCAAACCACTTGTATAGTGTAGTCTACGATACCGCGACTGCATAAGACTACAGATAGAATACAAACAACCCCATTTACGTTACCGGTGGTGAAGTAATACCGTACATCACAGAACATACAATACAAGTCAATGGAGTTGAACAAAAACTACGATAAAACCTGTTGGAAAGCATCTTTTGTAGCGATTATTAACTAAAAAACAATCTTAACCATTCTATTTCATCAGAAACTATCTTAAAACAGGGCTTTAATTGTAAAATACCGAACTTGTCCTTTAATATTTTGTGGAAACCATGACACATTTTCTTCAGAACTCTTTGATAATTAGAAAGTTTAAAAGGACAGCATTTATTTGAGCTAGAATGGTTATGTTCAAAGGTTATGGATGTGTCACATGAGGTCTACCCACTGTTATTATGTACTATTGAAATAAAATTGCTGAGCATTTAAAAGGCAAAAAAATGTGCATACAAAGTGTCTATAAATACTAACTTTCCAATGTTTACTATCTTAGACCTCTCATTGTCTACTTGAGGAAGTTCTATTACTATGATCCAGAGGAAGAAATGTACCTGTCAATCAAAGGCATGCGCCAGGCAGCAGGTGTGGAACAGGAAGCCAAGTCTGAAACATAGCCAGAACGCTCCTTTTCACTGTAAGTACTTGAAGCAATGATTGTTCTACATATAGTATGTTGCACTCAATGCCACGTAGCCAACATATTAAATTAACGAAACATAAATGGGTTCTTTTTTAGGATTTCTGTGTGTGGGTAATAGATGGAACAGCACATGGACACTTCCTGGTGCACAGCTCTGCTCCAACTCCCTGCCAGTCTTCCAGCAGAAGCCAATGAACATCAGCCGACTGGCCCCTCCTCTTGACCAATACGCGGACAGAGGGAGTACAGAGGAGTGCTGGAATACTGTCTATGTTGAGCAGGCAAATAAATCCAGAGACTGACATTAGAGACAAAAGACTTGAAAGGACACTGGACACCAAACAGTGGACTTGAAAAAATAATAAGTTAAACAAAAAATCGAACAAGGACATTTGACTTGGGGTACTAGCAAAAGCCTTCATCTGTAGGTTATATTACACTGGAGTTTTTAAACTGGCCTGTTTGTGAATCCGTCTCTGTTTGGTTCTTCTTGCTTTCCTCATCAGGCCCCTGCCCCTGGGTGGAGTGTGTGACCCCTTTATTTGTCCTTTCCCTGATTGTAACTCCTTCAGTCTGGTCAGGCCACATGAACTGTATTTTGAGTAAAGACAAAGTAAACTTGAAAATAAGCTGGTTGACTTTTTCACATTATTCATGATTAAGGATTATATTGGACCCTGGTCCTTCCATTGGATCCATCTGTTTTTCCTTGCAGATCTCTGAGTTACCATGTGCTTGTTTGTTTGTTTGTTTGTTTGTTTGTTTGTTTGTTTGTTTGTTTGTTTGTTTGTTTGATTTGGGCACGTACTATCATGGTAATTCCAATTTCAATTAATTCCATGGTAAATAGCATGGTGTTGTGTAATAGCATTGTATATGACTATGGTAATCGTTCAGTGCCATGGTATTACCAATTTGCTACCATCATTATATAATGGTTACACCACAGTTATTTTTTACTTAGGGATGTTATCCTAAACTTTTGGCTGGGGATATATACGTTGTATTTTCATGTTTTATGAGGACTTTCCATAGACCTAAGGATATTTATACTGTCCAAACTGTAAACATCCCCACATTAACCCTACCCCTAGACCTACCCATCACAGAAAAACTTTTTGCATTTTTTAATTTTCAAAAAACACATCACTTAAGTATGGTTTATAAGCTTTTTTCCCTAATGGGGACCAAAAAAATTGATTTTTCCAACTTTGTGGGGACATTTTGTCCCCATAATGTAGGGTTTACCAGCCCACACACACACACATTTCCTTAGCCATCTAAATGATGAGGTTGCATAGATTTCTATTGTTTTATATGCAGCTGGTTATAAATAACATACAGTTTTTACAAATGAGGACTTCCCCCAAAAGGAGCTTTGACAGATGTAAAAGTAAGTAACTTTTACACACCCAATTAGTTCCCATAGTTCAGTTTTTATACTCAGCTAGGAATGCATAAAATCTAAATGTAACTAATATTGGGGTAACAAAACAAATAGCTTCTACAAAAAGCAAAATCTCATGTTGTAGAATGAAAGCAATTTGTTGTTGACAGGTTGCATTATTGAGATTTAAGAAGACAACAACCATATTCTGATGGAGTACCCACAGTCCACGCAGGTTGATCGATCGAAATTGTAGTCAATTACTTTTGAGTGATATGCTATATCTATTTCTAACTGGGCGAGATAAACGTCAATGAAACTGAACCCAGTGTATTATTGGTTCGGCTTATTATTTTGACGTCTTCACAACTCCCGCCCTCCTTCTGAAAACTCGACAACCTATTGGCCAGATATAAATCCTTCAACTGTCATAGAAATACTACCATATACCATTGGCCGGAACAAACGTCAATCGGACAAATACTGCACTCTGAGTGGTCAGAACCGCTAGCTCACGCTGATTGACAAGTAACCCGATTGGCCAGAGGGCGCTGGTGGGGCGGTATCTCGTGTGGGCTCTTCAAGGCTTCACGGAGAGTGAATGTCGTCATGAGCGGTGGGTAGGAATTATAACGTTGGTGTTTATATTACTATGTTACTTTCATAAACATTATATTGAGCGAATGAACCGATAAATATTTTATGTCGTAGCTTGCACACACGAGTTTTAAAAATCACACGTAGCAGGGCGAATTTGCCAAATGCACACTTTCCGGAAACACGGTTCTTTTCCGCAGCGAATAGTTTATCTGGCTAGTTAGCATGCTAAGCAAACAGTTTCTTCCTCCATCAGCGCACTCTTGAGTCTGTGTGCCCGCAGACAGAATAAGTCTTTCATAGCGCACTGCATGGTCATAGAAGGAAGTAAACGTGTGGACAGCTGATTAAAACATTATATAAAGAAATACATTAAAGCACTCAATCATAATAGCTCAAGCACTTGCAGACATCAGACGTTTAGCCTGTTAGCGTAGCGTTAGCCGCTGGCTTCATCATGCAGCTTTAATCAAACTATTTTACATTCAGGCTTAATTTTCTTAACGTTACTTACAACCACGAATTTTAATTTACTGTTAATACGCTCCCTTTGGTTATAAACGTGTGTGTTATGATTTTCAGCCTGATTAGCATGTTGTTATAGTAAGTTTTTCATGTAGTAAAGTTGCAAAACCGTTTAATTTGATGGCAGAACGGTCTCTGTGGTGTATCCTTTCGACTTGCTATGAAATGTAACGACTTCAAAATAAAGTGTATAACTAGTTCATTTTGCCAGACAGACAGTTAGAAAAAAGCATCATAACATCAAGTGTTTATTTGGGTTGCGTTATTATGAGGTATATGTAACGTTACATGCGTCGTCAATGACGAGACAGTGCTGGTTGTTTACAAAAGATGTATATAGCAGAGCAGTGGATCTCAGTTCTGGTTTTGGAGGAGACCAGCACCTCAGGAGCAGGATTGAGAACATTTTATGGTGTAAAGTGCCACTGAGTGCTATAAGTGGATTGGGTTTTAAACCCTTACCCACTGAATCGCTCCTCTCCAGGGTTTGGATTACAGCAGGCAACACGCCTCCTTTGGTACAGTCATAATTCATAACTGAAAGTGCATGCCATCCATGTTTTGTTTATTTTGAACAATCCCTTTATTTGATTTCAGTATTTCCTGTTCTCTATGCAAACACTGATCACAAACTGTGGTGCTTTAGAAGATAAGGACTTGTAAAGCACACTAAGCACAGAATACACAAATAAGTCCTGCTACCTTATTTCATTCTCAAATGAAAGTCACATTTGGAGAGGGTTTTTTTTCCTTGCATAAATATCCACCTCCTCCTTCCAGATCAAAAGGACAGTATGGCCACCACTGTCGCAGTCAGCCCCAGTGAATATCTTCAGCCCTCCACCACCGCTTCTCAAGTAAGGTCCCTTGAGGCAATATTTTTTATTGTTTTTTAGAGATGCTCTGATGTTAATTTTTATTTATTTTTTAAATGGAGAAGACCATAATCATCTTCATGTTTTCAATTAAATATAAATCAGTCGAAATGCTTAAATTACCAATACTGGTAATTCTCATATTATATGTTTTTATATATTTCACATTATGACATATTCAAATAAAATGTCTCATAAATATTGAGATTTTTTTCTGGCATCATATTGTTTTTTGCTGCAGTTAATGTTTAATTTGAAATAATTATATATTTTTAATGAATAAAGAGGGGGTAATTGTAGCAATAACATGTCAATAGTCAACGCTTTCATCAAAACCTGAATATTAAGTCAAACTCCATAAAACAAAAACAAAAGAATTTACAATTTTACAAAAAGACACAAATGTTTCGGCTCGCGGGGCATCTTCAGTATGGCAGTCAAAACTTTTAAATGTTTGTGTATTCACTCATGAATTAGAGGTTATTCATTAGATAAAATGCAGTTTTAGTTTATTAAGTTATGATTATTTAATATTCTTGCGGTCCCTGGTCCTAAGAAAGGTGCAAATGGTGTCAGCAATTTTTAACTGCTTTAGGAAAGTTATAAGTACATGTTCGCATTATAACATTTGTAATGAAAAATAGAGATCTGTTTTAAATATATTTAAAGTTATTACAAATATTTAAGTATTTTCAGAGTGTAGACCGAGGAGAGTCTGGTTTTCCAGGGAGACCGACTCGATTGTATAAAATGCGGTGCTTCATGAGAGTGGGCAGAGCTAAAGAGATTGTTTGGCACGTTTTCATTGTGGTGACTCTCGGATAGGTGTAATTTTTCTGTACAGCGTCTTGGGTAATCTAGTTTTTTTACCACAAATTCCACTGGTAAACATGATTATTTTAAGAATAAGTTGAAATAAACCAGGCTGACAGCTTCAACAGAAGCAAATAGCGTTGATTAACAACCTTGTAGCTCACAGTAGGGCTGTCTACCAAAGCGTTTTTCTACGCGCCTGGTGTATGCCACGTTTTTTAAATGCCATGAGCGTAACAAGGCTTTGAGCGTTTTTTCACGCCGAAGCGCCGAGTGCCCGGCATTTTTTACTGGTCGCCGAGAGTTGAAAAATTTTAGTTAGAAATGAGAGTTATCAGCTTTGGATAAAACTGTCACTTTTTACCCAGCCGTCCAATCACAGTGGAGGAGGGGCGGGACTAAACCACACTGACCAACTGTCACAACATTCTTTCTGTACAATGACATCAACCAGCAGAGCTAACCAAACAAAATGGATGAAAAATAAATTTTTAGTATGAAACAAATTATCTGCGAAATCAGTTACAAGTAAACTGTGCTGCGGATATTCTGTGTATCATAGAAACGAAACCTCTCTACGAAAAAACGCTGCACTGCCAAAACACTCTCAAGCGCCCACAGCACGGCGTCTTCAGTAGAGAGTCTGGCGTTTTCAGCTGGCTAAAAACGCTTTGGTGGACACACGGCCTAAAGGTTTACAAGTTATCTTTAAAAATCTGTTTTTAAACCCGACTCTATTATTATTACTACTCTGAAATACTTCATTCTGATTGGATGGTGCTGAATTCCACAGTCAAGTTTTTGGAATTGCTAAACTGTATTTTTTTTTAGGGATGGGACGATAACCGGTTTCGCGATAAACCACGATAAAATATACTGACGATTAGTTTTATCGTTTAAAATGAAATTATCATTAAAACCGTGTTTGATTATCACGATTTTAATAACTCATTGTAAATCCTGTCGGCCAGTCTGACGCAGCCGCGCTGCACGCAATGTTTACTATTCGAGAAGAAATGGCGGAAGGCATTGACCATGCTTGGGAGATTCAGCCTTTTAAGAGGACCAAATCTGAGGTGTGGTCAAATTTTGGCTTTTACAAAAGTCCTGAGGGAAACTTGATCGAGGATAGTCACCCTGTCTGCAGAACAAAAAGTCACTGTGCAAAAGAAACATTTAAAATCTGCCGAGTCGTCTTCTTGTGTAACCATCACCTGCTGTTGTATAGCGAACGCAAGGCAAGTTAACTTTGACCCTTAATACCGAAACTACATCTGGGAAACAATTGGGCACGAAATGTTGCTTTGAGTTTAAACATTTTATGTCACTCACTTAAAATAGAAGTAAAGCTTCCGCAAAGAAAATTTTGCAGCAAGTGTTTTTGAGCCAAAGACGAACGAACAACTTCAAATAAGATTATTATTAAGAGTGACGTTTTAAGGGATAGTAATGTATAGATGTATCACGTATTACACCGATTTTATTTTTACCACATAATTACGGGGACATATTGAATTGATCATGAGTTTAGGTAATGTTTTAAATCTTATAAATTTATAAATTCATTTAGTAAAACAATTCGTCCAGACAAGATGATCACACCAATATTATCAAACTCTGTAAACAATAAATCAACTCTGTTTTCATTTTCAAAACAATCAAAAACTGGAGACGCAAGATGGCCGGCAAGTTGAATTTGAATGAAACGAGCTCGTGTTCGTTGTGATATTGATGTGCGCTGTGTAATAATGCGTTGCTATTGACGACGGGCATTATAAAGAAAGGAAATTCCATAGAATAGAATCTTGCTTAAAAAAAACTGCATAGAGCTGCTTGTTTATTTGTTGTTTGTTGATTTTCATTTATAAAACTTGTAGAAATGTTTTCAGAGTGAGCATCAGTTCTTTTTGAACACGTTCATCTAGTTTTAAGAAAACCGTGATAATATTGATAATCGTGATAATTTTGGACACTATAATCGTGATATGAAATTTTCATACCGTCCCATCCCTATTTATTTTGTTTTTGTATTGACAGTGTTCTTACATAGCTGTGGCTGTTTAATGTCGTTTTGTCTCTTTCTCCACAAATAATCAAATGTTCTTTTTTCATGCTTGTATACTAATAATTTGCTTCTGGTAATTTGTTTTGATTGTGTGTTGACACGCTCATGTGTAGGATTCACAGCCTTCCCCACTGGCACTTCTGGCGGCTACCTGCAGTAAGATCGGGCCTCCTGCCGCCCAGGCACCAGTTAGCACACCACAATCTCAGCCAACCACGCGCCGTCTGCACCCCATCAAGCCCGCCCCTATTGCTCCGGCTCCACCCAAAAACCTTGGCTTCCTCTCAGCAAAAGGGAATGTCATCCAGCTGCCTGCGGGACTTGGTTCGTCAGGGGCCAGTCCCATTGTCTTCACTATTCAGAGCCCTTCACGTCCAGCAGGCACATCCAATGCCAACATCCAGTACCAAGTGATCCCTCAGTTCCAGGGGTCTCAGACCATTCAAATGATGCCTCAGGGAGGACAGATCCAGATCATCCCCGGAACCAACCAGGCCATTTTCACCTCCCCTGTCACAGTTCAGACTGCCACACCGGCCCCGCCACCTCTGGCCCCAGCACCTGTATCCCATCATAAGACGGTGGCGATCAAGCCGTCCTCACAAAAGCGGCGGCAGAATAATGCCAATGTAAATTCTAACATTGTACGACTCCTAGTGGACTCACGCTCCCTCTTAACGTTACTACTAGTGATGTGGGTGGAGCGCATATTGTAACAGAGACTGCTGCTGCTCCGGTGAAGGGCAAGAGGGGAAGGAAGAGACAGGTAGCTATAGCCCCGCCCCCCCTGTCCATCAACCGGCCTCACCTCCACCTGTAGCCGAGCAGGTCGAAGCGCTGCTAATAGAGACCACAGCCGACAACATTATACAAGTATGTGTGTTTTTATCATTCTGCTTTGGCTTTTTAAAATCCTTGAGTGCTTTTAGCTCATAATAGTGTTAATTTGTGAATTGCTGGTTTCCTGGATGTCGTTTGATAGATTCATACATTAAAATGACCTTGTTTGTTTGCGCTGTTATCTGTTAGCAGGTGTGTTAAGGGAAAATCATTATCTTTGCTTTTCAGTCATTCTTATCAACAAAAAAAAAACAGTTGTTTTGCTGTAGTTGTTCCACAAGCTGCCCTATTTCACAATTAAAACCTATTTTGAAATTATGGTAAAATAAATATGCTATTTTTAAGATTTTGACATTGTACTTGACTGTTAAGAAGGACCCATGAAAATGGGCGAAAATGCATTATCACTTTCATAATGCAAAAATTTCAGTCTCTACAGTAAAAAAGTTAGAAATTATATTTACATCATATTTGTTTTAATGTTTTATACTGATTTTAAATAAACTATTTTGTATTAATCTCTGATAATTATTAGTCTTTAATATTTAACAATAATTACATTTATAAGCTGATATTTTGTGTTATTTATCTACTACTAAATGTTTATTAATATTTCGATTTTTTTGATATTTGGTTTTCATTTATGTTGGTGATTTTTGATGTTTTGCCATTTAAAAAAATATTACTATGTAGAGATAATTCATTGTCATTTCAGTTTTAGTTTGTATTTCTTTTAGTGATTCAACTTAAAATTGTATCAGGTAGATACCAAGGCAGCATTTTTCTTTTTAATTTCAATTTTCTTTTTCCTCAAATATTTATATTTAATTTTATTTCAGCTTTATGACAAATATTGTTAACAGTTTAATAATCCTTATTTAAATCATGAAAGTGTAATGAGAATAATGGTATTAAAATGGTCATTAAAAAGAAATCGGTTGAAAATATTCATCAATAATGTCACAATGCAAGAATCGTTGAGTGAAATATGACCCAGACAAATTTTTTTGAAAATTCTCCCTTTAATTAGGTAGGCGTCTGTTTTTTTTTTCTAATATTGTCTTCCTGTAACAGGCAGGAAATAATCTCCTGATCGTGCAGAGTCCAGGGGGGAGTCAGCCTGCTATGGTGCAGCAGGTGCAGTTGGTTCAGCAGAAATCCGATCCGCAGGTTGTCCAGATCCCTTCGCAGGCTCTAAAAGTGGTACAGGCAGCCTCTGCCACACTTCCTCCTGTACCACAGAGACAGACAGTCACGCCCACTGTGCAGGTGTCCCCCCAGAATCCACACAGGTACGTCAAAAAACTTTATTATCTCTTTTAGAGGTAGACCGATTGTGTATTTTACCGATAACTAGGTGTGCTCACGCTTGCTGATAACCAGTTAATCAACTGATTGTTTATTTTTTCATTGGATATTGAATGAAAACAAACATAACACATAAAATAGTGCTGAACCTTATTACAAACATTTCAAAACAGTACCAAGTAGAGCCAGACCAGATATATCGGCATGCCGATATTATTGGCCGATATTAGGCATTTTCCAAATTATCGCTATCGGCAGCTATAATGGCCGATAAATGAATATTTCAAAATTAAAAAGATAAAAACGAACGAAACACACTTGAACCATGTCACGAGTGTTGGAGTTGTATTGTTTGTCCACCAGAGGGCACTCTACACAGTCCCTGTTGGCAACACTTGTTGAGTTGGTCACGAGACATACATTGCTTGAATAACAATTAAAAGAACATCCCCATCAGTCGCGGAATTAGCTGGTAATAGTTACGTTACGTTGTTACAGTGTAGTTCACTGACTGTCCTTTTAACATTGTGACTGAAGTATTTCTTTAATAGCGGGTGACAGTTATAGCAATGCGATGTATTGAAAATGTGTTTTTTACACTTTGCAGTATGACGTCATCCATTGCTAAATTATAGCTCATCGTAGACTAGCTAATCACAAAGCTAGCTAATGCCACTATCATCAGTCTGTTCTGTTGTGACAAGAAAAGAAACAAGTTTCTTTTTAAAATGCATGATCAAAATATTTTAGTTAAAACTCATAAATAATTACAAATAACTAATGTTAGGGAAATCTGATAATGTTTTGTTGCGCGTTTGTAAAAAAAAAATCTGCCGTTATATCGGCATATCGGATTTTAAAACCAAAAAATATTTGTATCGGTATCGGCCTTCAAAATCCTTTATTGGTCGAGCTCTAGTTACCAAGCCATAAATATACTGTACTTTTTAAATATAAAAATAATGTTGTAGTCAGTTTACGATCTGTCTAACATTCCTGTCTAATACTTTATTAGATTGAACTGTTATACATAGAAAGTAGACAGTAAATGAAAAGTTATTACACGCGACATCCGGGTACTTTTGCCAATAGTTCTAGGAACTATGAAAAGGTTCCTCTTAGGGGTGTAACGATACTCTCATGTCACGATTCGATACATATCCCGATCCTGAACTCATGATACGATATTATTGCGATACTTAAAGACATATGGTTATAGATTAAAATGCTAAATTTGATATTACATTGTGGGTGTAAATGAATAGGTTTGATCTTGGTGCTGGAAACCCAATATACCCGATATATTGTGACACGATATATTGTTACACTATATATTGTTACACCCCTAGTTCCTCTGGTGCGGAAAGCCATTTTATTTGCTTCTATTTTAAAATGATTATCTAATAAAAATACCTAAATATGTATTACAGTGATGCGGTAAAAAAAAATAGCCTGAAATCGAAAACGTTTCTATTTTATTTACATGACTCTAGCCTTAAATATGCAACTTCGCTGCACAACGAAGGCATAAAAGCAACCAGCTTGAATTTAAACTAATGCAAATAGATGGTAATAATCATAACATTGAACATTTCAGATGGACTTGCGTGTTTGTGTGTTTTTAATTTTTTTAACTGCTTTAGGTACTTGTAATGCTGCTGTCCTCTCAGCCTTGACATAACTGCTGTTCTCCACTAATGCAGCATCTAGTCAACAAATGAATTACTTAATAATGATAAGAAAACATGTAGTGTAGTGCAGCACTGTTTCACATGTGCAAATAAATACCTCAAGGCATCATGATGTTTTTTATTTCAACTCTAGAGGCCGCTCTCGTACTGTTTAATGAACACGCACCCTTCTCAGCCGCTTCAACAATGGATGCAACCCAGAAAAACTATTTGTAGCATATTTTTCTTATCAGTTATCGGTGCTGATTAATCGGCAAAACCAATCAATCGGTCAACCTCAAATCTCTGAGTTAATAATCAACACAATTTACAAGGGCAGTGAATCTAATATGTTCATTACATTTGCAAAAAAATCTAAATAAATAATGAATTATCTTATGCATGTGCTTTACTGTCCCAGGTGCTGATTAAAACAGCCTCAGGTGAATGGCAGACTGTACAGCTACAGGAGACCACTGTGTCCACGCCAACAACACCCACCAGCACCCTCACATCTCCGATGGTCACTAAAAAGGCTCAAACAGGGTCAAGGAAGGAAAGGACTCTGCCTAAAATTGCCCCAGCTGGGGGGGTCTGATAACCCTGAATGCAGCCCAGTTAGCTTCTGCTGCACAGGCTGTTCAGACCATCAATATTAATGGTGTCCAGGTACAAGGTGTTCCTGTAACAATCACCAACGCTGGGGTGAGTGAGTGCTACGTTTTTGACAAACAGATGCAAAAGGCTGTGTTTAATTATTATTGATTTGTGTTACTTTACTCTCACAAAGCCATTGTGAGTGATGTTAATATGAGCTGCATTTTGATTGATGCGTTTGTGTCTTTCAGGCCAGCAGCATCTCACAGTGCAGACGGTTCCAGGCGCAGGTCTGCAGTTGGGCGGTGTGCAGACACAAACACAGACCATGCAGATGGAGCAGACGCAGACACTTGCACTGGAACTGCAGAGTCAGCCAGGAGAGAAAAAACGGCGTATGGCCTGCACCTGTCCAAACTGCAAAGACGCAGAAAAGAGGTAGCAAACCTTTTATTTACAAAGGTGTTTAAAAATCTGTGTGAAATTCCACAATCCAATCAACTGCAATAAGCTTTGTTACTTTTCATTTGAAACAAAGTCTCGGATTTTAAATCCTGTCCATTTTATTACAAATTCAAAAAATAAATAATTTAATTTTTTTTTGCTAAATATATGCACTATATTACATATTAATTTTTTTCGTTGAATAAATCCGTCAAGTTTTTATGACAGCCACCATTTAAATGTTTATGTCTTAAATGTAAAGGAACGAATTGGATTGGAAGCATAATTATGTAATTATCATAACTTTATTATTATAAAAACTTCCTTTTGTATACAAATTGTTTATATACAAATCAGTTCATTTTAACCTTCAATATTATAGTAATGTAGCACCAACTGACTCTTATATAGTTTACTGCAGGGCTATTCAATTGGCGGCCGCGGGCCAAGTACGGCCCGTCAACGGCCCGAGGGCACTCCATCCTCCCTCCTTCTATTTTCTGGTGGTGCGGCTAAATTTGGTTAGATATGCGCGTGGCCGCAGTGGCACCTGCAGCTGGAAGACTATACGCACTGTACCATGAGCGCTCCGACTGACCTGAGAGAAACGTTTTCAGTCCGAATATTTCAGCAATTATGTTTGTCCCGTATTTCTGTGGACTGAACCAGCGATATTAATCATTCGTTGGTTCGATTAATTCCTTTTCATGAATTGGCCAATCGCGCTTGCATAACGGTCTGAAACGATTTCGAATTTGTGACACAACTTAGTGGCACTATGACAACCACAGTAGGTGTTCTACAGGCACCATGGCCATATGATATTAATAAATACCACTTACCATTTATAAGTTAAATAGACTAGCAGGTTGGTACTACAACTCCGTGGCTAACATGTCTTGCCACTTTGCGCTCATCCAGGCCTTTGGGCTGCCAAACAGAAGTTGGTATGGATAATTTATCGCTGATCCTCCATTAAGGCGATTAATGGCGAGACAACAATAACGTCTGGGGTCTCGCAAAGTTTAACGCCAAAGCGGCTCTTTTTCTAAATGAACTTGCAAAGGCTGCATCAAAAGGTAGCTTCGCATCTGCTGCCATGTTGAATCCATAGAAATAAACAAACTGCTTAGATGTCGTCATCGTCTTGCTGCTCCCTCACTGTTCGGTGGTTGGTTCCCTAAATGAGGTGAAAATCTGGACCATGGTATCCAGACTGCCTTTCAACGTGAATAAAATCGAATATTTATATTGAATACTATGTTATAGTCATTTATATTTCATTAGATTTATTAGGGGGTAGAGGAATATATAATTCATTGTGTGTATAGTTTTTAGCTGTTTAAGCATTTTTTATACAGTGGTAGTGAGCCGTGCATGATTTTACCTATGGTTACGACGTCTCACTGTCAGGATATTTTAATTTAAGCCTATTATAATTATTAATAAAATAATTCTTACCAATAGCTATTATATTGTATAATTCATATATTTGTACATAGCTGTAAATAAGTTATTTATTATGGTCTGCATTCTGTTGGGTACCACATTTCCAAGTAAATGCAATACTTTTTTTTGTGTGTGTTATGTTTCAATAAATAAGCTAAACCCACGCCCCACCTCAACTTTTCGATTTAATAATCCGGCCCTCGAATGAAGCTAAATGAATAGCCCTGGTTTACAGCATGAGTTTTTAGAATTTTTTTCCATAAGAGAATTTGTCATGATACCGTACCTGATGTATATCCAAAATGAATCGATATCAAATCGAATCTTGTTAATCAAAATCGAATTGGTGGAATTTAATTTATTTGATATAAATGTTTCTGTTGTTTTCTGTTTTGCTTTCTGGATTCATTCTTTTATGACTTACATATTTGTCATCAAAAATGAAATTAATTTATAATCTAGCTTAAAAGTAATCAAATTAAAATATGACAATATTTTTGTCAAAAAGGCACTACGCAACAGAACTCTTGCTTTAAATTGTCAAAATAATTATTGTTGATCAAGTGTTTGTATTAGACAGAACTGCGCCATTCATTTACACAAAGACAAGCAGAATATTCAGACTTGCATGCAGACTTTATAGGGATGCACACCTGATAATCTAGATGTAAGCTAAATATTGAAAATGAATGTCTATTATTAATATCATGGATTTATTTTTTCAGATAAATATCCGTTTTGATTTATGGCCAAAACCTAGATTGCTTTCCTAATGAAATCTGAACCCAGATAGTAAATCTGCTTATATTCAAACAATGAAGCTGGTTCAGCTGGAATCTGTTTTGGTTCTGTTCCATGTAGGTTTATTACCCTGTGGATATAACAGTAGCTGCGTTTCCATTACTCTTCAATTTGCGCAAACTGAAATTGCGAAATGAAATACGCTCAATGGAAACACGTCAATTTAGCAAAAACGCTGTTTATCGCAAAACAGTTTTTACGCTCGCATGAGGAGGTTTTTCAGGCAATTCGAAAAAGGTTTTTTTTTCGCAAAACTGCAATGGAAACATCAACATCAGTTGAGGGCTGCAACTTCACTTTTTAAATGACAATATCCTGGCCGGACTACAGTTGTCAGTGATATAAGTATTTGAAATGAACATGAATTCTTAATGTGTAGTGACAACAGTTTTGCGCATTTACAGTCACCTGAAGACGGAATGTGTTATAGGTCCGTGTCTGCAAATAATAATAATAATTATCACCATTAGCCTATTATAACATTTATTAGGCTACATATGTAGAAGACGCTATTATCCAAAAAAGAAACAAAGCAATTCATCACATTTCATTCATAGTACAGGTTGGATAATAATAATAATAGGGCTAAGATTATCACAAATAAACACTCGATTTTGACCAATATCCAAAAATGTGTGTGGAGTTTGGCACGCACTGAATGGCAAACAGGCGCGGGCGCGCCGTGAACACTTTCATTTTCCCATCTACAGGAATCAACTTAAAATACTCTATCATTTCTGGTTATACAGAAAATAATAATACATTATTCGCAACTACTTTTATTTGCGTAATGTCACAATAACAAGAAAACGTTGTGCTTTTGTAAAATAAAATAAAAGAATCAGGCGCGCTTTATGATCTTTGTGAACTGGAGCGTGAGAACTGAAACAATAGCCTTTATAGACTAAAGCTTTAAATGTCCACTTTAAAAAGAACAAATTCCAAATCGTAAACTAATACCTTCTGATTATGTAATCCGTATGAAAGGTGCAGTTCTCTCTAAATGTGCATCTGGAGATTGTTTTTAGCTCGTTATTTTTTCAGACACATTTATAATAACTCACCTATACAGCACTGCAGGAAAAATATCATAAATATCCAGGTTCTAATTTGGCCTTAGAAAACCAGTAAAATCTACATTTTTTCCCATATTAATTTGTGAATATTTTAAATGTTTTAAATGGACAAAAGTCATAAACAAATATCTGAAAATTCGTTGAGATGTATATAGCACAGCATTGGTGTGGTCAAACTAAAGTGTTGGTGTTCAACTTTGCGTTTAAAAAATACAACAAACGTTCATTTTTTCATTTTGCAACGACCGTTTAGACATAATACAAGAAGATAGAGTTCTTTATTAAATTCATTTAAAAAAAAAACAAACAAACAATAATTACAGAAATAGCCTCTCTAAACCTCAAAGAAATGCCATCAAGACATCGAAGCAGAAATAAGGGAGAAACACAGGAACTCTTGTCTTTCCCTGCCATTAATGCTTGGATGACACACCACGTCTCCTTCCATTAATAATAATAATGTCGAGTGCGGTGCATGGCTGTGAAATGAAGTCCGTTGCCATGATTTTTGGAATGACTTATCGCGAGAGGAAAAAAAAGACGTTTTAGTCGCATAACATCGGTTAATGGAAACACTGTCATTTCGCAATAGTTTTTTATCGACATTTGGAAAATATCGCAAAAGTTTTGCGCAAATCTGTAATGGAAACGCGCCTACTGATGCAGATTTCAGATGGCCAGATCTCAATGGCACACTTCTGATTATCATTTTATAATGATTGGCTTTTATGAAAGGAAGTACTCATTGTGGCAGCTTATATTTGGTTTTTATTTGCAACAGGCCAGGAGAGGTGGGGAAAAGAAAACACATCTGCCACATAGCAGGCTGTGAAAAGACCTTTCGAAAGACGTCCCTGCTGCGGGCGCACGTCCGACTGCACACGGGAGAGAGACCCTTTGTGTGCAGCTGGGTCTTCTGTGGAAAACGATTCACACGCAGTGACGAGCTCCAGCGACACGCCAGGACACACACGGGTATGCAACCTCCAAATATACACATGCACAAAATACATGTTGCTTCGCTGTGTAAATTCTCTTCATTATTATTATTATTTTTTCTCTGTCTTTTCAGGAGACAAACGTTTTGAGTGCAGTAAGTGTCAGAAACGTTTCATGCGGAGCGACCACCTCACAAAGCATTACAAAACACATATCAACACAAAGAGCCTGTGAACATCATCTTTCTCAAGGTTTCAGGAACTTTGGGGATTAATAAGAAAAACGCTCCTCCAGGGGCTTGAAGGATGGGAGGAAACAGACAGGTCAACCCCCCTTCACGTGTACGACATGACCCTGGAAAGTTACCTGTTTATACCAGCTGTTTCAGGGTAGACTACACTCCCACTGTCCACTTTTTTACTCGCTCTTATTGTCAGAGGAAGGCTGGCAGGCCGTCACCTGAGATTCACGATGAACATGGGTGCCAATTGTGTCTTGGTGCGGAAAGGACGTCCGTCTCAGCACCAACAGACACTCCAGCCAAGAAAAGAAGAAAAAGTTACTTTACCGCCCCCTAACCCACCCCCCAATTTGCAATTTTTCACATGTATGTTTTGGTTGTTTTAGCTATATCATGCCCCTCACAATGAAGTGTAGCAGCTAATGGACAGTGTTTTCTGGCTTTTATTGTGTAAATGTTTGTTTTCATACATACAAACATACATTTGTACATACTATGGCAAATTTGAATACATAAGCGGTTTGGACAAACTCTTTGACCCAGTTAAATTATTTTCAGTTATTAAATGATTTTTTTTAACGTCTGCTTTAGATTTTTAACGGAAGCTTGAAACTTTGTATAACTTTAGTTGATTGGTTTTAACATTAGTGAAGGTTTGGAAAAAAAATATTTTGGCTTTTACATACTTGTCCAATGTTAGACAATCATGTCGTGTATAAAGGAGATACATAGGAGAGTGAATATCTTGGGATTTGCTACACGTTTAAAGGTTGTTGATCATATGAAATAAGGAATAATTTATTTAAAAGAAAACGTAAATAGAATTGAATGTATGCGGATTGTGTCTGTTCAAAGATTACTAATATGTCCATTCAAAAAAATGTAGATAAGAAGTCATGTTTATGTTCTGTTGTAAAGCAAGAAGAAATTTCTCACAGATGTGATGAAAATGTGATTGTGGTTATACCAATTTAAATGTTTTTATTTTCATTCAAGGTACAAGTAAAGCGGCTACTGGATTTAATGGTTCGTTAAATTCAGTCATTCCATGTAAGTTAATCTAAGTTTTTGTCCAAGCTCTCTAAAGGAGGCCTTAAGAGGGGAAACAAAATCTGTGCTCATGTATGTTTGTATAGTGTCTGAGTTCATACTGCTCTGTTTGGGTGTAAAATGTAGGATAATTGTTACATAAATGTGTATTGGCTGTTGTTGCCAAACATGAAAGATGTGGACTGTGTACATTGTAAATGAGAAGGAAAAAAACAACATTGTATAGTTTCATTCCTATAATATGTAAGACTAATAGAATACCCTTTTATTGACTAAAAGTTGCCTTAGTCTGCAGCACCCCATATTTAAAGAGATTTGTCTTTTTCCAGGGAACTGCATTTGTAGACCTGCTTTATTATTATTTTTTTGTCTAACTTATAAAGTGTTATGAAATGCCAATTTATGTGCACTGACCAAATTCAGGGTTTTCACTGAGTGGATAATTTAATTATTTGGTTTATGTACCTATGTTTGATTTGAAAGAATAAAAAGTTCTTTATCTATCCTTGATAAACCCCACATTTAAGAGCCCTGGCTTTGAATATCGGTAGATAAACTTGTGTTTGTATAACTTGTATTGAGGAGCTTAGACCAGAGAACTTGCTATCTTTTTCGACAGTCAGACCACCTCTCCCACTCACCTAATAAAGCATAACACAAAACATCCAGTGTTTCTCTGTTTTTGCAATAGTTAATTATTACAGCCCATCATTGACATCATTCTCATGTTTAACCCACATAGGCTTTTGTCATGACTGCAAACATCAGGGGCAAAGCTTGTGTTACATTTTTGACTTGAGAGATAAATGTGACCTGATCAAGTTGCCCCAATTAAACTATGGGGGTAGCATGTTTTAAACGAGCTGTAAGAAATTTATTTCAAATAATCATAAAATGGCCCTGATATGTCACTAGACATTAAGAAATCATGTTCATTTCAAATACTTATATCACTGACAACAGTAGTCCGGCCAGCATTTTGTCATTTAAATAGTGAAGTTGCAGCCCTCAAGTGATGTTGATGTCATGTTGTGTTTTGTTCTGATGCGTCACCCTCCACCAATCTACCAATCACAAAGTCAGTAGTGTTGTGGCATCCGGGTTGCCAGCTCTGCTCTAGTTACCACAGCTGCAGATACAAACGCGTCGGATAAAAAAAATTGGATCCTGCAGCCTATCTGGCAACCTCGAGTCAGGGGGAGGGGGAAGGGATGCACTTCTCTACAGTAATTTAAAAATGATTGCAGTACCAGTTTTGGCCACAATCTTACATATGTCTCCTTTAAATTTGTCAACAAATGGCTGGTACATTTTACAAGTGTAGACTAACTCCTAATTCATATAATGGGTCTCTAATTAGTAGTGCACCATTTTGCGCAACAGAAGTACAAAATGGAAATCACATGGAACGTACTGATTTCATTCACTAGAGGGCTTTAAATCATGTTTACAAACAAAATTGATAAATAGGGAATATTAAAATATGATCATGAACGTCATGATTGAGCGCCGGAAGCTGAATAGGTTGGTCCACAAACCGATCAGACAATACCTCAGATTGGAAAGCTGGATTTGGCCAAAGAATAGAGATGGTTCTCACTGCGGCACAAGAGATCCACAGGGAGGAGTCGGATCAAGATCCAAGAGGTAGGATTAGGGTTGGGTTTAGGAATTAGGGGTGTGTTTAGCAATCAGGGGGCAGAGTTGGGTAGGTTTAGGTGTACGTAAGGTGGGAGGAGTTGGATCTGGATCCGACTATATCAGCACGTCATCTTATATGGTAGGTGGCGGTAATACTCCTAAGCGGTGAGCAGCCGGTAACAAGAAGTAGTCGAAGAAGAACGTCGTCATCTCAGTTCTCGCGCATGCGCCCATAAGGAAGTAATGGAATAGTCGAATAAAGTCGTTATTTATGTTTTTTTCGCACAAAAAGTAGTCTCGTCACTTGATAAACTTATAATTGAGCCACTGTAGGCACATGGAATATTTAAACATTTTCCTTAATATCTTTATGGGCCGTCAAGAGCCAGTCCCTTAGGCAGTCTATGAAGGAGTGATCCAGCTTTCAGAGTTAATCAAAAATATCTTTATTTGTGTTCCGAAGAAGAACGAAGGTCTTACAGGGTTGGTACAGCATGGGGGTGAGTATTTAATGACTTAATTTTCATTTTTGGGTGAACTAACCCTTTAAGTACCACCTGCAGGTCCCACTGAATTTGTACTACCTGTGCTGATGGATTAAGACTTACTGCTTCCTTAAAGCTGCCATTAATCTATTCATGCCAATCTATATCCCCCATTCATTTGCGAAAACCTAATGTTGCCACAGTCCTCCCCTTCTAGTATCTAACGTTGTCATTACTTACCTGCGTGCCAGAGGTGGTCCCATTGCTACACCCCTTCACAGAAATCGTTCTTGTCTCCAAGGCCTCAGATGAACAGAACAACTGGTTGTGATCTGAAAAAGGGTATTCCAATTGAGGACTGCCAACAACTGTCTGGCTATCAGCCAGCGTTGAAGCAGCCTAAACAGGCATCTCAAACACCTTCCTTTCTGCATGCTGCATGTCATAGATGTCCTTGCCATCGTACCTTGCAATATGGTTTACTTTTGTGTATCTGAAGGATGCATACTTCCACATTCCCATTGCAGAAAGTTTCTCATCACTGAAAGTTTCTTCGGTTAACGTTTCAGGGCAGGACATACCAATATTATGTCCTGCCATATTGTGGCCTCTCCCTCTCTCCCTGTGTTTTCACATGGTGTATCCAAGTGGCACTAGGACCTCTGCAGCGGGAGGACATGATGATTCCCCTGTACCTGGAAGACTGGTTGCTCTGTGCCAGGACACCTCAACGGGCTGCCAGCAACACAGTGCTTACTGGAGCATGGTTTAGGACTGAAGGTAAACCTACAGAAAAGAAACCTACACAGCTGCCTCACTTTGTGATAGTCAATACACTTCCTGGGATTACATGTCGATGAGGCCCACCCTCACAGCATGCAGGAAGCAGGTTATATAGGGAGGCATAGTGAAGATCCAGGTTTGATGCAAGCCAACTACCTTATCTCGGCGTCTTACTGCTAGCTAGCCTTCTCACAGAATCCTCATCAGCCATTCAGTTAGGCCTTTCACACCTTCGCAAGATTCCAGGGTGGGCCTGAAACTTCCATCCTTCTTGCAAACAAGGAAGTATTTTGAGTGAAATCCCCAGGATGGTTTCAGGGATTTACTGTAACTATTACACCCTCTCCAGTAGCTTGAAGGTCCCAAACCCCTGTGGGTCAAGCATGTGTGCATAATACAGTAGGAGTCTGTGATGGAACTGAAGACTGTAGCCTGTCTCTAGTGTGCTAGTGAGCCACGTGTTGTTCGTAATCCCTCTCCAAAACTGTAGTTGAGCGGTTGACAAGTGACCCGTCACAGACCCTGAATTATTAGCGACAACAGGGAGTGGATTAATTTAATTTCAAAGATGGTAGCAGTCGGTATCTCTGGTGTAGTTTGCCTGGAGCTGGTGGTCCATCTTTTGGCGAAAAAAGCAGTCCTGGCAGTCCTCTACAAGGGTGTATATTTGTCCATATCTAATTATTATTTAATTAGTCAAAGCCACAAGAGGCGGGTTCCTCTTTGTCAAAACTGGAGGCCAGCTCACACCTGGGCAAAGGAGAGGCCAACACACATGCCCTTGTCCATTCCAATGAGTATGGAACATTCTTGAAGTGGGACATTGAATTTGGGCATCAATAAGATTGTCGTCCACACCAGTGGTCTGTTAAGCGTTGGCTTTTCTGTAGCTTTAAATGCTCAAGCTCATTACAGCAGGCAGGATGTATTCTGGTTGCCTGTCAATATTATTCTCGGTCATCATGCTGCTAAAATTGTGATAAACAGTGATTCCAACAATATTGTTTCTCTGGCCGCTATCGTTACAGCTGTGGTGTGAATTCTGCTATTCTTTAAGAATGATTTGTAACTATATCTTACCTTTGTAATTATCGTTTTGGTGTGAATGGGCCTAATTGGTTATTTCTTGGGAAATAAGTTCGTAAAACTGAGAATTGATCAAAATTGATCGAGAAATCTATCATTTTTACCCAGCCCTAGTAACTGTTTTACCCAGATCTGAACTGTAAAAAAGCCTTCATGTGTTTGTATAACTTGTAATTACATCGTGTAAACTCTCTGCTCTATGACCATTGAAGATTTATAACAGCCTAACTAATAAAAGAAAGTTCAGACATTTTTATAGACAACCAAACAGTTATCAAATAAGAACAAATAAACATGTTACATGCAATAGCACTAATAAATATATAACAAAGATACAAATGAAATAAACAGCCGTGAATAAGATGAATTTCCACAGTTGAGTTAATTTCTTAGTCATTTTATTTGTGCAAATTTAAACTTTACATTTCTTCTCCTTTTTTCTTACATACTATTTTCGACATTTTGTAGCCCCAGTTTTCATTTACATTTATTGTATTGAAAATAACAGAAAGTCGGGTTTGGAATTACATGAATAAGTAAACAATTTTTGGGGATGTTATTCTTATGTTGCTTCGGGACCTTTATTTTGAAGGCGAATCACGCACCCGCAGCCTTTTGAAACGCCTTCACAATGTTTTGCTTCACGGTTCTAGCTGACGTACAACTGCGAAATGCCTGGATGATAAAAACATTGGTTGCTCACAGGTAGGAAGCAAAATTCATAATACTTTTCTTCAGAAAAAGCCGAAACTAAAGCGCGTCCTACTATGTATAAGGTCACATAGTTGGTTATCAACAAAGAAATGTAAATGCAATTTTTCTCCTGATATGTCTGACAGTAATTATGAAATTATTTAGACGTGACATTGGCTGTGTCTTAAAACCTACGGAGCTGCCTACCTGGGTAGCACCTATGTTGCCCAAAAGTGCGGTCTAGGTAGGCTTCTCACTAGGTACATTGGTGTCTGCTCACTAGGTAAACATTGTTTGTTTGTTTGTTAGGTAAAGTACTGTGAATGCACTTTGCCTGTCCATCATATCCTAACCCTTTTTTCACCTTAGGACCTTATTTCAGCCCTCAGGGGTCTTCAGAGGCCATGGGCGGGAATACAAGTGTGTTTGGAGCAGCTGAGTTCATATCAGAGCTCTGTCACACTAATGTAGACAGACCTTTTCATGTGTGGCAGAATGGCACCATCAGTCCCTGTGTTAACCAGCTTTTGTTGGGATCACTAGCACATGCTATTATTGCCATCATCAGTGCCTGTTACATTAGTGTACCCAGGTGAGTTAAAGCAATAAGGCTTATGCTGATATACACTAGCATTCAAAAAGTTTCCAGTTTCAAAATTGAATTAAATGTTTCTTGAGCATCAAATCAACATTTTTCTGAATGGTTGAATGAGAGAATGATTTCTGAAAGATCATGAAAAAATTAAAGACTGGGGTAATGATGCTGAAAATTTGTTGCCATCACAGAAATGAACCGTTTCTGTTATTTAACCATAACAGTTAACCGTAACAGTTATTTTAAATAGTAGTAACTTCACAAATATTATGATTTTCTGTATTTTTAATCAAATGTGGCCTTTGTGGGCCTAAGATACTTTTTTCACTTCAAAACATATAATAAACCTTACCCCAAACTTTTGAATGGTAGTGTATATGTGAAAATCTCAAAGTGAAAGTCAAAATGTCATGAAATTGCATAAAACCCAATTTTTTTCTAAAGGGTCAACCGGTTTCGTTATAGTTTCAAGTAGAGCCAGAATCGATATATCGGCACACCAATATTATCGGCCGATATTAGTTTTTTTCCAAACTATCGCTATCGGCAGTGATAATGGCCGATAAATGAATATTTCAAAAATAAAATAAAAACGGATCGAAACACGCTTGAACCATGTCATGAGTGTTGGAGTTGTATAGTTTGTCCACCAAAGGGTACTCTACACCGTTCCTGTTGGCAACACTCGTTGAGTTGGTCACGAGACATACATTGCTTGAATAACAATTAAAAGAACATCCCCATCAGTTCTCTTAACTCAAATAAGCATGACAAAATTTGTGACTATCATGTCCAGTTTTGCTGCTGTTAAATAAGCCGAGAGTGAAGCGGAATTAGCTAGTAATAGTTACGTTACGTTGTTACAATATGGTTGACTGACTGTCCTTTTGACAATGTGACTGAAGTATTTCTTTAGTAGCGCGCGACAGTTATAGCAATGAGACGTATCACGTATGACGTTATCCATTGCCGCATGATGTTATCCATTGCTAAATTATGGCTCATCATAGACTAGCGGACCACAAAGCTAGCTAATGCCACTATCATCATATTCTTTTTAAAATGCATTATCATATTATTTTAGTTAAAACTCATAAATACAAATACTACAAATAACTAATGTTAGGGAAATCTGTTAATGTTTTGTTGCACATTTGCAAAAAATATCGGCCGATATATCGCATTTTAAAACCCAAAAATATTTGTATCGGTATTCGGCCTTCAAAATCCTTTATCGGTTCTGAGTCTTAAGTTTCAAGATGGTCATTCAGAATTGCTGTGCTGACCAACAGAAAAATGATTGTTTTGAAAGTGAGCTGCCTATTGTCAAAAGTAACTATTGTAACTATTGCCTATTGTAACTTTTTAAAATTAAATTTGCCAACATTTTGTAAATGTGACCGCAACTTTAGTCATAATCCAATCAATTCTGATTGTTAAAATCAGACCAAATTTTGTTCCCTCTCAGAAATACATCAGATGGATTTAAAGTGGGTTGCATTTCATATTGACTTTTATTATGTTAATTATATTGATGTCAAAATACTTTTTATACTGTATATAATTATTGTTTTATTACCTACAGACTTACCGATATTGTATCCTCCCTTCCCATTGGCTGGGGCTTCAGGACGGCATCGACCGCGCTGTTGGCTCTCTTGTTTTTTGGAGACTTGGTCCTGGTTTTTGAACTCCAGGCTCCAGACATTTATCTGGATGTCTTGGCCGATGGATGTGGTATACTGGCCTGGGTGGTTCATTTTGGGGCCGCTTTGGCCTTACAAAAGACAATGTACAGAAGGACTCGAGGTCCTGCTGTGCTTCCTTTGCTGCTTATTCTCTCCATCCCTAATCTAGCTTTTATCCTCACTGCCTACATCCAAGAAATCAATCACCTTGGAGTCTCAGAGCCTCTGCTGGTTGTCCGTCTTGCTCTTACAGTAACTAGGGCTGCTCTGGTGCTGGTCTACCTCTTTGGTTATATCTTTCCCTGTTACAGAAATCAAAGGGACCTTCTGTCTTGTAATGCAGAAGATGAAGCTCCATTGATTGTCTCCTTTGAACCCAATGAAGGGGTGACAGTAGCCGAGGATGGCTGCAGCTGGCTGTCCAGGCTGCTGTACCTGTGGCTGAACCCTTTACTGAAGCGAGGTAAACTTGGAGAGCTGAAGAGGCCATGTGACGTCTTCCAGCTGCCACTTCACCTACGCACCAAAGCGGTCAATCTCCGGTTCTACCAGTGTTGGCAGAAATGTATCCATTCAAGAGGTCAGAAACAGCCTGTGAGACTGGATAGACTTTCAAGAGGAAACCTGCAGGACAACTCTTGGAGTGAGGCAGAGCCAGAGAGGATATGTGAAGGAATGCAACATGATGTCAAACTTCTGCAAGTGTTGCACAAGGCCTTTGGTCTACGCTACTACCTGCTGGGTGTGTTGAAGTTAGTAGCTAGTATGCTAGCTTTTGCAGGACCCCTGCTTCTCGGTCAGTTGGTGGGTTTCATGGAGACTGAGGGGGCACCACTGAGCAAGGGTGTGTGGTGTACCGTGGGACTGTTTGCTAGTACATTTCTTGCTGCCCTGCTGAGGAACGTCTTTGTTTATGAAGTATCAAAGGTTGCGTTAGAGGCTCGGGCTGCTGTGATTTCCACCATATACAGCAAAGCTCTAAAAGTCAGTGCGCCTGCTCTGGCTCGCTTCAACATGGGCGAGGTTGTCAACTTCATGAGCACAGACACAGACCGTGTGGTGAATTTCTTCAACAGCTTCCATGAAGTTTGGAGTCTTCCCTTCCAGTTTGTCCTCGCACTTTACCTGCTTTACCTACAGGTGGGCGTGGCCTTCTTAGGAGGAGTGGCCGTGGCCGTGCTGCTCGTGCCTTTGAATAAAGTCTTGGCTTCCCGAATTCTGGAAAACAATAAACAAATGCTGCTACACAAGGATAGGAGAGTGAAGGTGGGACTGTTTTGTATATGTGAATCTAATGATCTGGAATATTTTTCCCCGGTTTCACAGACAAGGCTTAAAGGAATAGTTTACCAGAAATGAAAATTAGCCCATGATTTACTCACACTCAAGCATTCCTAGTTGTATATGACTTTCTTCTTTCAGATGAATACAATCAGAGTTATATTAAAAAAAATGTCCTGGCTCTTCCAAGCTTGAAAATGGTTGTGAATGTCTTTTCAAAGTGCATCTGTTCATAATTAAATTGCTCCACGTGTCCTCTGGGGTTAAAAAAGGCCTTCTGAATTGATGCATTTTAGAAAAAATCAGTATTTAAAACTTTATAGACTAAAAAAACTAGCTTTCCCAGTGGACGACACAGTGGTACGCATCGACTTTATGCCAAAAGAGTAACACTTGAACTTGACGCACAATGTAATGAAGAATGCGGTTGCCCAGCCATGTTTATTTGAACCGCAAGGCGTCAATTGCCGTCACTGCGCTGTGGATATTTTTATTACACAAACACATCACTTCAGAAGGCCTTTATTAACCCCTGAAGATGCGTGGAGCGCATTTATGATGGATAGATGCACTTTGATGGACTTCCAAAGACATACAGCCATTCACTGCTATTATCTGCCATTATCAAGCTTGAAAGATCCAGGGACATTCAGACAACTCCGATTGTATTTGTCTGAAAGAAGAATGTCATATACACCTGAAATAGCTTCAGGGTGAGTAACTCATGGCTAATTTTAATTTTTGGGTGAACTATCCCTTTGAGCTTAGTCCCAGACTAAAATGCATTAGCTGAAAGCAACTTGCACTAACATATCTTAAAATATGCCTTTTACATTGTTTCATCTCAAGATACTCCAGTAATGTAAAAAAAAAACTGTAATGTTTTAAATATGGCACGTTTATAAAAGCCACCTACGTGCCCTGAGTTGAACTAAGGCCTAATCCTGGCTTAATCTAAGCTCTGTCTGTGAAACCGGGTTACTATGTTTTTTTGAATTTGACTTTAGTTAAATGCACTACCATTCAAAAGTTTTTTCTTCTTCTTCTGAGAGAGAGATATTTATACTTTTATTCAGCAAGGATGCATTAAATTAATCGAAAGTGACCGTAAAATACTTTTATAGTATTACAAACTATTTCTATTTCAAATAAATGCCGTTGTTTTGAACTTTCTATTCATCCCAAAATCCTGAAAAAAAGTTTTAGGGTTTACATAATTAGGCAATATGGATGGTGATGATAATAAGAAATGTTTCTTGAGCATGAAATCAGCATATTAGAATGAACTGAAGGATAATGTGACACTAAAGATATTCAGCTTTGCCATCACAGGAATACAGTAGATTTTAAAAATATATGAACATAGAAAGCAGTCATTTTAAATTGTATTTATATTGTGCTTTTAAGTAAATAAGCCTCTTATATAATTAATTTATATTTATTTATTTATTTATTTATTATTCCAAAGACATTTAAAAATCTTGCCAACCCCAGACTTTTAACAGGAGCGTAATACATTGGTTCTCAACTAGGGACCCTCAGCAAACTTCCAAGGGACCTCAATATGACTTGATTTGATTTGATGATTTACACAAATGCAAGACAAAAAAAGCATTAAAAAGAGCTAAAATGACTAAAAATCAGACGCTTTAGAGCTGTCTAGACCAGGTAAAATGTAAATGAACAAAATGTAAAAATTCCATTGGGCATTTTTATATAATAAAAAAGTAAAGCTTTAAATATTTTATAGGGTATAAATTCAATATAAATTACTTTTTAAAAAACATTATCCAGTAAATCATCTGGAAAATCATGGGGACTTTTAAATATTGTTGTTGACGATAGGAGCCTTGAATTTAAAAAGGTTTTCTACCGCTAGTGTTGCAGCTTCCAGTGGATAATCAAATATCTGATGTCTTTTGTCTAAAGCTAATGACAGAGATACTCATTGGAATTCGGGTCCTGAAGTACTATAATTGGGAGGAGCACTTCACTCAAAAGATTGCGGAGGCCCGTAAAAAAGAGCTCCATCACCTGAAAGTTCTGAAGTACTTGGATGCTGTATGTGTGTACACCTGGGCTGCTCTGCCCGTGGTCGTCTCCATCCTCACATTCATCACATACGTCCTGCTGGGAAACGATCTCACTGCTGCAAAGGTGTGTAGGTCACACTTTAAAGGGAGACTCCACCATCTTTTTCACATTAAACTATGTTATTCCCTTAAGGAAGACGAGCTTGATCCATACCTCTCTCGCCTCTGTTCTTGCGGTGAAACTTCTATAGAACTTAGCTTAGCCAATTAGGATCCAAACAGAAAAGCGACCAAACACCTCCACATTTTCCCTACACTTTACTTTTTATTTTGTCACCCTTCTAGGTCGAGTTACACTACTCCTGCGAACTGTATTTAAATAGGGAAAATGTGGAGGTGTTTGGTCGCTTCTCTATTTGGATCCTAATGAATGAACTGGACTAAGCTAAGTGCTATTAAAATTTAATGCGCAAGAATCGATTTACTAGACAAGAGAGGTATGTATCAACTCGTCTTAGTTAAGGGAATAACATAGTTTAATATGAAAAAACAGTGGATTACACTGGCTTAAATACAACAACTGTCACGTAGTCTTCTTTTTTTAAGTGTAGTATACCACAGCTTGGAATGTTTCTGTAAAGGGAAAAGAGTCTGCTCTGCGTTTAAATATTTTTGAATGGCTGCATTTTATATTTTGTTTGGCAGGTGTTTAGTACTCTGGCTCTTGTGGGGATGCTCATTCTTCCTCTCAATGCCTTTCCCTGGGTGCTGAATGGAACTCTGGAAGCCAAAGTGTCATTAGACCGTATTCAGCGCTTCCTCACGCTTCAGGATCAGGACCTCACCGTCTATTACACTCAAGGTACCTGACCTATTTCTTAAAGGTTAAAATAGTCCAGAGCACAACCCAAAAAGTTATTTTATGTTTTTCTCATTGATTATACTGGTATAACATGGCTCTCTGGAATACTTTATTCTGATGCAGGGTTTCTGTTGGTAAAAAGCTTATAATTATTTGAAATAATTTATTAATTGTTTTTATAAATAATTGTAAAATAAATGGTTGTATGTCTTTGGAAATTGAAAGTCCATCAAAGTGCATCTATTCATGATTAAAGTGCTCTCACGTGTCCTTTGGGGTTAAAAAAGGCGTTCTGAATCGATGCGTTTGTGTATGAAAAAATCCATATTTAAAACTTTATCGACTAAAATAACTTGCTTCCGTCGGAATCAATATCGCATTCGATTTAGTCCAATAGAGTAACACTTTTTTTCCAACAATGTATATTTTGAACAAGTAGATTCGTTCTTGCACAAACAGAATAAAGGGAAAGAAGAGAGAAAAAAATTTAAATAAAAAAAATGAATAAAAAAATAAAGAGCAAACTGATACTAATCATCATTACTAATCATTATTCTGGTACATGAAAGAAAATTGTAAAAAAATGAACTAAAACTGTCATGTGGACATTATCTGATGTTGGAGAACCATGAACATGCAAATGTGTTTTTAAATGACTGAAATAAAGAAAATAACTGAAATGAAATATCTGAAATACAAGTAAAGGGGTTTCAATGGCAAAAAAAGTTTAGGAATCACTATTCTCAACATTGCATCATGACTTTTGCGTAAACATACACTACTGGTCAAAAGTTTAAGATTCGGTAAGATTTTTTATGTTTTTAAAAGAAGTCTCTTCTGCTCACCAAGGCTGCAATTTTTTGATAAATATACACAAAAAACAGTAATATTGTGAAATATTATGACAATTTAAAATGACTTTTTTTATGTTAATATATATTAAAATGTAATTTATTCCTCTGAAAAAAAGCTGAATTTTCAGCATCATTACTCCAGTCTTCAGTGTCACATGATCCTTCACAAATCACTCTAATATGATGATTTTATGCTCCAAAAACATGTATGATTATTATCCATGTTGAAAACAGTTTTTTACATTTTATTTCAGGATTCTTTGATGAATAGAAAGTTCAAAGAACAGCATTTATTTAATTAGAATCTTTTCTAACATTATAAATGTCTTTACTGTAACTTTTGATCAATGTAACTCATCCTTGATGAATAGAAGTATTGATTTCTTATTTATTTCCCCCAAAAATAAAATACAAATTCTTGCTGACCCTAAACTTTTTAAAGGGTAGTGTTTAATGTAACAAAAGCTTTCCATTTTAGATAAAAGCTGTTCTTTTGAACTTTCTATTCATCAAAGAATCCTGAAATAAAAATGTAAAAAACTGTTTTCAAAATGGATAATAATCATACATGTTTTTGGAGCATAAAATCATCATATTAGAGTGATTTGTGAAGGATCATGTGACACTGAAGACTGGAGCAATGATGCTGAAAATTCAGGTTTTTTTGAGAGGAATAAATTACATTTTAATATATATTAACATAAAAAAAGTCATTTTAAATTGTCATAATATTTCACAATATTACTGTGTTTTTGTGTATTTTTTTATAAAAAAATTGCAGCCTTGGTGAGCAGAAGAGACTTCTTTTAAAAACATAAAAAAATCTTACCGATCTTAAACTTTTGACCGGTAGTGTATGTTTACGCAAAGTCATGATGCAATATTGAATACGAATTGGCGTGTCTCCTATTCTGATTTATCAGTGTTTTTGTTTTGTTTTCTTATTCCTTGTCATTTAAACATGGTCACCTAAATTAAACTTGTTATGTCGGCAAATTCATATAATTAATAACAACATTGATGAATAGATTTATTTAGGATATTTGATATCTGTCATTTATTTTTCTGCAGTGTGTCCTGAGGACCCTCTGTCTGCGGTTCAGATGGACCAGGCGAGTTTCTCCTGGAAGCAGCCAGTGGATTCAGATTCTGTCAGTGTGCCTGATGACAAGACAGAGGATGGGTCACCACCACCTCACAGCTTTTATCTGGATGCACTTAATCTCAGCGTTAAAAGGGTATGTGCTGAAGGAGGAGTAGCTAGGCATTGTGCTTTAGTCGGACCATTAGTGGCTCAAATGTTTCACCTTGATCAATAGAAAGAGGAATCTCCCTTATTAAAAAATTTTTTTTTTGGTTGTTTCTTCAAATATTTTGTCACAGGTTTGAATAATGCAAAAGTATGTTAGTTTGTATATGTCTTTGCTTTCTGGCTCCAGGGCTCTCTGGTGGCTGTGGTGGGAAAAGTTGGTTGTGGGAAAAGTTCTTTGTTGGCTGCCATAACTGGAGAGCTTACCAGGTACAAATTCATAAAATCTCTACTGCCCTACAAAGACCACAGGCAATAACTTCATTTTTGTTATTGATGTTAGTTATTGATGTTTTTGGGACATTCAAGTCCTCTTTTATCACGTGGATAAGTATCTTAAGTCAATTCTGTTGTATTTTCGAGAAAATAATGGGTTATCTTAACAGCAACTTCCAAAACCACAGGAGAAACCAAGGCTGAACACCGTAACACCAGATACCTTAATTTACCTTTGTTTTGGTACGCTCAAATTGAGTAAGGGGGGGTACTCTGCTGTTGTTTAGCCATTGTTTTGAAGTTACTGTGCCGGCCTGGAGTTACGGTATTCTCCCTTTGTTTTACTTTCCATTAAAATGAGCAAAATAGGCCTGTTGAGATGGCTTTAAAACGTAGACATAAAGGTCAAGTAACAACAGATGCATTAGACAAAGACATTAGATAGATCGCAATCTATGCTAAAATATGCTAGTCCGCTATCCAACAAATAGGCTACCAAACTGCTCCATATAACAAAGCAATTGTAAATCATCCAAAATAAATGCCATGATTACTAGATTTTAAACAGGTGTTACTATTATGATTTTTTTTTAAATGGTGATCGGCAACCAAATATTTATAATGTGGAAGTTATTGCCATTTGCCTTGGTGTAACTTTTCACTTTTTGCAGACCATACAAGGGCTCAAGACTTTTTTTCATTACTAAAACATCTAATTGCTAGATTTCCAGTGTCATACTTATCAGTAACTTGGCTGGACAACTAAAAATCTTTAAGGCATTTTTCTCAGATCCACACTCTAGCAAGTTAAGGTATTTTGCCTTTGTAGGGCAATGTGCAAAATAAAATACCAGAACAATATATTTAGGAACTGAACTCTGTAAGGCAATTTAAATGTAAAGTATATGCACTTCCGTTTACAAATTTAGAGTCTGTAATTTTTTTGTTAATAATTTATATTAACAAAATAATTATTTAGTTTTTGAAAGAAGTCTCGAATGCTCACCAAGGCAGCATTTATTTGATCAAAATTACAGTAAAAACAGTAATATTGTGAAATATTATTACAATTTAAAATAACTGTTTTCTGTTTGAATGTATTTTATATATTTATAAATGTTATTTATTCCTGTGATGCAAAGCTAAATTTCCAAATTTTTCAGTGTCACATGATCCTTCAGAAATCATTCTAATATAGGCTATTGATTTGTTGCTCAATGAATAAACACTATTATTAACAATGTTGAAAACATTTGTGCTGCTTAATATTTTTGTGGAAGTCATGATACCTTTTTTCAGGATTAGTTAATGGATGGGAAGTTCAAAAGAACATAATTCTTTATCAAATAGTAATATTTTGTAACATAATGTTCTTACTGTAATTTTTATTACATCCTTGCCTTTTTTAATATTTAATTATGTAAGCAATAAGGTACGAGAGGCTGTGCTGTATCGTGAATAAGTAACGGCTGAAGGGCGTTGTTAGGCACGACGCGAAGCGGAGTGCCCGCAACCCTTCAACCGTTACTTATTCACGATACAGCACTTGCCTCTAGATACCTTATTGCTTTTATAAAATGGTTGCCACACAATATTAAAGTAAAAAACAATGTATTAGTGCAACTTTTTTGAAGTAAAATCACTAAAAGCCTACCTTCCGCTAGAAAAAAAAATAGTCCTCGAGCGTGAACAGCAACAACGTTCCAATGTGTAAAATGCATGAAAGCTCAAATAAAAACAACATAGAACCGCAGTGTTGCGCAGCGATCAATAGAACTGTTGGGTCATAGCCGTGTTTTATCGTGAATAAAGCTCACCTCTTGACCAGTCAGAATCAAGGATTCGAACTAACCGTTTTATAATGATATTTAAAGGAGCTGTATGTAAGATTGTGGCCAAAACTGGTACTGCAATCAGTTTCAAATTACTGTAGAGCGGTGTATCACCTCCCCCTGACTCCGGGGTTGCCAGATAGGCTGCAGGATCCAATATTTTTTATCCGACATATTTGTAGCTGCAGCTGTGGTAACTAGAGCAGAGCTGGCAACCCGAATGCTGCAACATTACTGACTCCGTGATTGGTCGATCGGTGGAGGGCGGACGCATCAGACCAAAACACAACATGACAGTTGAGGGCTGCAACTTCACTTTTTAAATGACAATATCCTGGCCGGACTACTGTTGTCAGTGATACAAGTATTTGAAATGAACATGATTTCTTAATGTCTAGTGGCATATTAGGGCCATTTTATGATTATTTGAAATATATTTCTTACATACAGCTCCTTTAAAGCACTCTAATTACACATTCTTCATTAATATGTGGTTTTGCCTCCTGTAGGTGTGGAGGGGAAGTATCTGTTCAGGGAAGAGAACAGGGATTTGGTTTGGCTGCCCAGGAGTCATGGATCCAGCATGCAACAGTGAAGGACAATATTCTTTTTGGCAGAGACTTTGACAGCATTTTCTACCAAGCTGTGATTGAGGCCTGTGCCCTTGCTGATGACCTAAATGTGGGTGTATATCGAGCTATCTTTATTTTGCATGCAGTTTCTTTTATGAATTGCTTGTTTGAAATCTCTGGAAAGTTCGAACTGACACTGAGCTGTGCTATTTTGTTCAGATTTTGCCTGGTGGTGATCAGACAGAAGTGGGAGAGAATGGTGTGACTCTGAGCGGAGGACAGAAAAGCCGCCTCGCTTTGGCCCGGGCTGTTTATATGGTGCAAGTTTTTTTGTTGTTGCTTTTTTTCAAATGTCCAGACTGATCTCATGAAATGACGCATGTATGACACGCCAATTCGTTTTCATTTTTGACGTGCTGTTAACACGCATAATCGCTTTTCAGCGTGTTTATGAATGCCGTAGACTTAACTTTACATTACTGTATATATAATACATGACCTACCCCAACCCCGTCCCTAAACCTACACGTCACTGGGGTTAATACCATTTATGAGTCTTCCCCTTCCATCCTAGGAAAAAATATATCGCTCCCCAGATGTAGATCTGCATTTTGCTTCATTTCGCTCGGACATTTAACGGCGTGTACATACACGCAGAATCACTTGGACATTTAACGGCGTAGACATACACACATACATGCGGATAGCTCAAAATGCGTATAGATAACACGCCACTTTACTTGAAAGTGGCCTGTATGTTGTCGCAAAAGTCATAATGTCATGTTGAAATGTCATTAAAGATGTTTGTGATGCTCTAAAAGGCCCTAACAGAAAGTTCTAACAGATGTGGACAGAAATATGATAAGTGTATTTATAGTGGATTTCATATTTCAGGATAAAGAAATCTATTTGCTGGATGATCCTTTAGCAGCTGTGGATGCTGATGTTGCCCACCATCTCATGGAGAAATGCATCTTGGGAATTCTCAAAAACAAGACCAGAATTCTTTGCACTCATCGGATAGAGTTTGTGGATAAGGCAGACGTGGTGGTGCTGATGGACAATGGGATGATTGTAAAAACAGGTACCAATCATCACAGGCCTTTTGCTATTTACTGTCAAAAACAGGAATTATTAATGAATTGACTTGAATTTGCTAATAAAACTCTCTGCTTTGTCTGTTTTTGTGGTTAAGGGACACCAAATGAAGTCCTTTCTTTGGTAAAACCCCCTAAAGACAGCAAGAACAACAGCAATGCTAAGGAGAAAGGTATGATGCTTTTCAAATGAGTGAGCAAACCATTTTTCTCGGTGCACTTCAACTGTGATTATGCAAATAAATCTTTCTTAGATGCTATAGTCAGGGAAGAGGTGGAGGCCACTGAGCCGGAGCTAGAATCAGAGCTAAAGATGTTTGGGGAGGAGGAGAAGCAAATGGGAAAGCTGTCCTGGGCCGTGTACTGCTCCTTTTGGAGAGCAGTGGGTGGATGCTTGGCTGTAGCTATTCTGATCTCCCTTTTCCTAATGCAAGGTACTAATAACTGTATCAATATGAGCTTTATGTATTTTAAAAGCATCACTGTAAGTTAGTCACTGCACTACTGTACAGTCAATGCTTTGATTTGCTTTATACAGCCACCAAAAATGTGTCCGACTGGTGGCTCTCTCACTGGATTTCACATATGAAGGACAATGCGACTGAGCTGGTGTTACTGTCAGCTGATCCCCTCTTGACTCTGACTTTCCTGTCTCCTGAGAGACTTATGTGAGCTACACATTTCATTATATATATTTTTTGATATTATTTACACTTCCATATAAAAGTTTGGTGTCATTAATATTGAAAGAAGCCTCTTCTGCTCCCCAAGGCTGCATTTATTTAATCACAAATACAGTTAAACTGTTGTGAAATATTATTGATGCATGCAGACGAGCAATGATTATGTCATAGATCAAACTTTGAATAAGGAATAACACATTTTATTAAAAGTAAATATTACATTTGTTATAGGATATAAGTTTCAAGATAATATAGAAAAAAATTCTATTTTAGTCAATAGATTATAATAAATTTCAAAGTAGTGTATCTAATGAAGATGAATTTGATGAATTTGTTGATTAATTTTGTGAAGATTAGAGAGTAAGGAGGAAGAAAGGCCCAAATGAAGTGAGATATTTGCAGACTGTAAGGAGAGGAAAAAGAGAACAGGGTAAAACTTTATTTTTAAGGTGACTTTAGTTACATGTTACACTACTTACTAAAGTAATAACAGTAAATTGCATAATTACAAGTAACTAATCCTTAACCAAACCCAAACCGTAACATTATAATAACTACATGTAATTAATTAATATCACTCCTATTTGAGTAATTACAATGGATTTACATCACCTAAAAATAAGTTGTCATGAGAAAAGCTCAGAGTCTTCTGAAACAATATTTTATATGCTGTGCTTATGTAACAGAAAGAGACTATGGAAAGTACTTTTTCACCCTTTAATTCTGAAGTCTATTAATAACCATATGAATTTAACCATTTTGAAAAACTCTTATATAAACTTTATAATCACAGATTTAAAATCTACTGCCTTGATCAACACAAATAGGTATCTTTTGAAACCTTAGAGTCTGATTAACTGATTAATAAAAAATATATATATTTTCTGAAATATATTTTTTGTACTAAGTACTGTAAAATGTCAAAAATATTATACAGCTTAGTTAGTCATGTCACTTGTCATTTGAAAGGTCTCACGAAGGAAAATACAAGCATAATTGTTTTGGCCTTTACCCTAAACTTGAGCAATTTTTTGTAGTTGAAGCTCCCCCAGACTCATATGTAAATAATTAACAGATATCGCATTTGTCAATTTTGCTGGCAACGTGCTCAAATCGTAGTAAAACATTATTTACAGCAGATTCTCCTGATTAAAAAAGAGCCCAAACAAGTTTTTTGTTGAGGTATTACATGTCAAATAAGAAAGGAATGAAAAATCTCCCTTGAGCACACTTTTTTGTCTTTTGTCAGCAGTTTCTCAGCATGAGAATGTCCAAATTAAAACAAAAAATTCTTAAAATTTAAAATATTTTCTATCAAACAATACCTGGCTTTGTACTTTCCTTGCCATGGTTTTGGAGTTAAGTCTCTACTTTTGTGGATGTCACTCAGAAAAAAATAACTCAAAGTATGCCTTTAGGTCTTAAATGCTTAAAATGTGTTGTTCTTCTCTTGCTACCATTTAAGGCTGCACTAAAGACAAAATGCATCCTATCAGGTCTTTTTAGGTCACTATGTCTTTGTACGCAATTGTGGTTTTAACAGCTTTAGGTGAATATAGCAGATCTTGCATTATCTCATGTCTGCAGAAATGAAAACAGACGCACGTCATGCAGTCAAGTCTGAAGTAAAATACACTCAAAGAAATCAATAACATGTACAGGAAAAAATCGTGTAATATATGGCATAAAAAGGATCTGGGATTTATAAAGAAACGATTCATAAGATTCATAACAAAACAAGAGAAATGAATAGAAGACGTCAATAAAAATAGTAAAATGGAAAAAATTCAAATGTAAAAGTTTTCATATATATTATTTAATATTATACAATTTTCAGCATAGTTTATATTTCTGATATGCTGATTTGGTGCTCAAAAAACATTTTTTATAATTATCAATATTTAAAGGGGGGGTTGACTGCTTTTTTTCTTTGCATGATTGTGTTTATGGGGTGCAATATAACATATATCCGTGGTTTTTCTTTTTTAAAAGTCTTATTTTTCATAAATTTCACCTTTATTGTAAGCCGCGTTCTCCTCTGTCCCCTGAACGAGCGGTTGACTTCCTGAGTCTATGAAAACACTCCCTCAGAATCACGTAGTGGGCTCAGATTGGTTCGTTTGGGCCGGTGTGTTGTGATTGGCTAAACTGTCGCTCACGTTGAACGGAAGGTTAACGCCCATTACCTTTACGGGCGAAACGGGCAGGCATGCCAAAGGGGGATACCATAGACGGTGGATATACGTAAATAATAGGGGTGGAACGGTACATGTATTCGTATCGAACCGAAACGGTACGGGCGTCACGGTTTGGTGCACGAATTTAAACGGAGAATACACGGTATATAAATAAATAAAACTCGCAATTACATAATGTAATGCGGGACTACTGTTAGATACGCAGGTTCTTTCAGGGACGCATAATCTGTACCATCGGCTTGCTCTGAACCGTCAAAGCTCTGAACGCGCGTTCACTTCAAACGTGGCTTTATATGCGCATCCTCGCTTTGGACTAGCGTCGAACCAGACGCGATCAGACGCGAATTCGGCGCTCTATCGCGTTTGGTGTGACCGCATAATGAACAGGCTGCAATGTCAAGATTGCAATGCGTGTGTGTGTGTGTGTGTGTGTGTGTGAGAGTGTGTGTGAGGGTGAGAGAGAGGAGACGCGCGATAGAGACACGCGATAGAACAATGGAAACAAACTGTTCTCATATTTGTGTAGGCTACACTCGCAATAAAACACAACATTGTGCTTTTGTTACACTGTAAACCCTTGACAAACTGTAACCTACAACTGTCATCCAACCAAAATCACACACACACTGTTTTAAAAGCAAAACAGGCTATTTATCCAACTTCATTTCAAAACAGTTTGTGGGTCCCATCTTTTGGACATTCGTCATATTCCTCGGAGCACTAATCTTACACATTCTACATAGATTTAAAAAGAAAATCGAATGTGTTTTTAAAGGTAGTATTATGTTATACAGAAATCAATTATTTATTCAGATGAGAATAATGTTACATTGTTAATTAATAATGTTAATTAAAATTAAGGAAAACAAATATATTGATCTGAAATATAGCAAAATAATTTTAAATAAATTCAGGTACAATTACCAAACATATCGCAAGGACTTTTTGTCTTTTTATTCATTTAATTAATAAACTAATTATATAAAACTATTGTCAGTGCACTACAAATAAACTGGTTCTATGCTTTTATAAAACTTTAAAAAATACAATGCCTTCTGTATTTTTTTTTGCTTTTCCCTCCATTGTACCGAAATCGTACCGAACCGTGAGGTCTGAACCGAGGTATGAACCGAACCGTGACTTCTGTGTACCGTTCCACCCCTAGTAAATAATGATGTCGAGACTGCAGTATCACAGAGGCAGAATCAGACCGAGAAAGCCGCGATGAATCGAGTCAAGTAGAACGTCACCACACACGGCTCTTAATAAACATTTCTGAATGATAATTTGCTACATTTTTTAACCATTTACACGTTTGTTTTACACAATAGCATCTGACTGGCAACGATAGCAACTGACTGGCTACTAATGTTAAACACAAACAGCGTTGGCAAGTTTACGTTCTTGATCAAATCGAAAGTCATAAAGCATAATATACATGAAAAATACATTTAAAACATTAGTACTTATAGAAAATTCAGGTCAATAATGTTTGTACGCGTTTGCCGTAGACACTAGTAACAGTTAGCCCATAAAGCCTACAAAGCCAGCGCTGGCATTTGAAAAAAAAATAAAACACAACGCTACATCGGGAATTATACATGCAAATACATTTTTAAAATGATTAAGTCTTAGCCTACTTACAGGTTGTGTCCCAACAACTGCTGCCTCTGGTTTTAAAGTTGGAACTGCTTCATGTTTTAGTAATAGTTTCTTGTTGAATCCGGTGTTGAACTCGTGGAGATTCTGGAAGCTGTCTCTCGTAAATGCGCAGCACAGAGAGCTAGATTACGATCGTCACTTTCAGGAACGTAATCAAACATAAATTGTATCCATTGTTGTCAAAGTATAGCGTCCGTGGGAATCCCGAAACACAGAAGACCTGACAGCTGGTGAACACAACTCACTCAACCGCAGAAATATGTGCATGCCCTTTCCTGCGTATTCCGGAGGGAGTGGTTAATGCAAATGTGTGGGTTAGTGACGTACCATAACCCAGCTGTAGTCCCAATTCGAGTCGTTTTTGTAGGCAATTATACTTCCTGATTTTTAAAAGACGATATCTCTGCTTACACTGAACTTTCAGCGCTGCAACTTTGCAGATACTGTTCATGCACCAACAGCAACATTACACACTATTTAAAATGAAAAAAGTGAAATCGCAGTCAAGTGCTGAAGTGCTGCTTAATCTTTTTTGTGGAAACTGATATATTCTTTGAATATTCTTTGAATAGAAAGTTCAGAAGTTATTTAAAATGGAAATAAATTAAGTAAAATAATTACTTGACCTTCATAACGGCATAACATTCCATATTACATATTTTCCAATGCAATAAGACTTGCATTCTAAAACTAAAATGTCTTGTTTTTTTTGCATCTGAAATGGAAATAACTTGTTGAACATTGGAATGTTTTCCAATATCAGTCTGGATATATCATTTAAACGAATGTCAAAATCTTATTTTATGTCTTATAATGTTCTGTTTTAGATAATTTACAGAAGTTTTGTATCTGTCTTGTGCCACAGTTGGAACTCACTTGACTTTGATTGGTTTATCAGATTTCATTCATCTGACAGAGGTTAGGAGACTTCAGGAAGGATGAGCTCTGAGCTGAAGTTTTACATGACTGTGTATGGATCTCTGGCGGCAGCGAACACTGTATTTACAGCTGTCCGTGCGTTTCTCTTCGCGTATGGAGCAATCCGTGCTGCCACTGTCATTCATAAGAGACTTCTGTCTAGTGTACTGAAGGTAATGATCATTGTCTCTGCATCTCAGATTGGGAGTTATTACTAAGCCCAGTTGAATAAAAGCAATTGCTAAAATGTGCAAAAAAATGTATCAATTTAAATATATAATCTAAATGTAATATTATTATATCTAAGTCTTTGCAATTATTTTAATATATAATGTTTTTTAATGTGTGTTTTTACATTTATTCATATGCTTCTCCCATTCTAGGCCACTATGACGTTTTTTGACACTACACCCTTGGGCCGTATCCTGAATCGATTTTCCTCGGATATTTACTGTGTGGATGACTCTCTCCCCTTTGTCTTAAACATCCTCCTGGCCAATGTGTTTGGGCTGCTTGGGATGCTTGTCATCATGACCTACGGTCTGCCTTGGGTGCTACTTCCTTTGGTTCCTCTGGGGGTTCTTTACTATCAAACTCAATGTTTTTATCGTCACTCGTCCCGTGAGATGAAACGCCTGTGTAGCCTCACACTCTCTCCAGTTTATTCACATTTCTCTGAAACCCTCAGCGGCCTGTCCACAGTGCGGGCCAGTGGACACACTGCCAGGTATGAAAACTAGCTGTACTTTTTCCTCAAATCATTTTAATTATTAATCGGGGTTTGTATTTAAAGAAATGTCTGGGTAACTTAATATAATATATATGTAAAGAAGATAAAGAAAGTTAAAGAAAATAGCAATTTTTTGGATCATTAATTATTTTATTTTATTGCATTATGACATTATTAATTGATGCAAGACATAATACAAAATAAGTACAGCAAATGCTACCATTTTACATTTAAATAATGTGTTATTTTGTTATTATTTTATGTTGCATAATTCATGCTGATTTTAATTTTAAAAAGTGATTTCTCACTCATGGATTACAGTCATTTCTGTAATCTGTCATTTTTCTCATTTGGCTTTGAGGTGAAATATGGCTTGGGCATTTTACTGACAGGGAGATTCACCCCTTACAATGAATACAAATATTTTTCAGGTTTTTTTTTTTTTTTTTTTCGTTTTGTTTTTTACTAATAATGAAATTATCATGGTTCTGTGTTATGTGATCTCTCAATACTAATTACTAACTAATTAAATGATCTACTTGATAATATTACACTGAGATGAATGTTGACAATTGACTAATAATGATTGTAATCCTGAATAAAACTTTATTTGTATGTGTTTGAGAGCAGATTTGAGGAGGAGAATGAGAGGCGCGTAGAACAGAATCAGCGATGTCTCTTCAACAGCAATGCTGCCATGCAGTGGCTGGACATTCGTCTGCAGATGATTGGTGTTACCGTAGTAACCGGCATCAGCGTGATCGCTGTGATCCAGCATCAGCTCAAATCCATCGATCCAGGTTAACCTCTTAATGAGATAAGAGTATAAACATTTTTGTCCTTTAACAGATGCTCTTTACCGGCGTGAATTAAAATGGCTTTGGTTTCATGACAACTGAGCATTCTCTACTGGGAAGTGCTACCTTTACAAACAAACAAAACAATTTTTTATTTCTCTATTTTAATTATTTTTTCAAACATCAAATCTGACATCAGACACAGACAGGTTCACATGTACCTCATTGGTCTCTTATGGGACATTTAGGAAACTTCACTCAACTGCACCATCATCCAATTTCGTAAGATTACTGTCCAGTTCAACCATAACATGGTTTTAAGATATTGAAATTTAAAGTACTTAAATCTTCTCTTCTCTTTTGCTGTACTCTGTTCTATCAGGTCTGGTAGGTCTGTCACTGTCCTATGCACTATCCATCACCAACCTGCTGTCAGGGCTGATTTTCAGCTTTGCGCAAACAGAGATGCAGTTGGTGAGCATTGAGCGTACCGAGGAGTATTCCACTAACATTCCCCAGGAGCCTCAACAAGCCAGCTTTGAGGTATTTATATATATATATATATATTTTAATCAAAATTATTCAACCTGCATTGCAAATCAGGTTAATTGGCTGAATGTACAGACTTTCAGCTGTTTGCACTGAACAAGTCAAACAAAATTGATTGAATGAATATATATATATATATATATATATATATATATATATATATATATATATATATATATATATATATATATATATATATATATATATATATATATATATATATATATATATATATATGTATAAGAGTTCAGATGCAAAAGCCTCTAAATGCCATTTGAAATTTTCTTCTAAAATGACAATTTTTATCAAGCTTGTATATTTAAGTTCAGTAATTTCATTTAAATGACAATTAATAGGTAATCTTCATTGCCATTTAAGTGAAATTACTGAATTTAAATATACAAGCTTGATAAAAATGATAATTTTAAAAGAAAATTTCAAATGGCACTTAGAGGCTTTTGCATCTGAACTCTTCATATATATATATATATATATAAACTAGCTAAACCACTTTGGCGGGTTGAATTTTATATTTAGTATGTACTAGAAGTCTTCACGGGTCCAATTAGATCCGAAAACCAGTCCGACCCATGAAACTGCACGTACTACACATAATTTTACACATTCCCGTAGATTTTGTGCTCAAACCCAAAGTGCATGCTCATAAAGCAGCCTCTCAGCTCTAAATTTTGTTCTTTTTCACTGCTTCTTGCGCTTAAACAGTCAAAAACTCACACAATAATTAAAATGTCGGTCTTGGTGGGTATTCACGACATAACAGTCAATTATGTTATAAGTAAATGTAAACAGTTGAGAAAGAAAATGCATGTGTTACGGTATAATAGATCCATATATCAGGTATTAAAGTGACCGCAGCCTAATATACTTCCTGCCAGATAATGGGATAATATATATAATATAATATAATGGCAGTTTTTACCCATGGTATCAATGTCAAAATTGCTGCCAGTGAAAATGCTGAGTGCTAGTAGCTTTGTAAAACCACTAGCCACAGTGACTGGTGAGAAAAAAAGTTAATCTCAAGCCTGTGGAAAACATAAAAAATGTGTGTATTTAAAATTTAAAGTACAACCTTGGCCTAAAACTGTACCATCTGCAGGTTCTAGACTCGTGGCCTGAAAAGGGCAGTGTTGAGTTTGTGGGTGCTGTGTTGGCGTACAGGCCAGGTTTGCCCAACGCTCTCGATGGGGTCAGCTTGGAGGTTTTACCAGGGGAGAGGGTCGGCATAGTGGGGCGCACAGGTTCCGGGAAATCCTCGTTGTTCCTTGCCCTATTCCGTATGGTGGAGCTGAACCAAGGTCAAATACTGCTGGATGGAATTGACATCAGCTCGGTCAGGCTTGGTAACTTACGGTAAGTGTTACAGACAAAAGATTTTATTTGAAATAATTCTGTTCTTTTGAACTTTCTATTCCTCAAAGAACTCAAAAATGGCTGCTGAAAATTCAGTTTTGCCACCACAGGAATTAATTGTACTTTAAAGCTGCAATCTGTAGCTTTTTTGGGGTTAAAAATGATCCAAAATACATTTTTGAAAAATACATAATCAGCCAGTGTTCAAAACGATCTGATTGCCTTAACTCGATTCAAAGCGGTAAGCTTGTAATAATGTTTTTAATTCCAGTGGTACTGGTGGATTTCTGTGGGAGATTCGAGCATGTCTTTGCGTCATTACATCACATCTGTACACATAAAGGAGGAGTCTCAGCTAATAGGCTATATCTGAGTCATTACGTCACATCTGTACACATAAAGAAGGAGTCTCAGCTAATAGGCTATATTGAGTCATTACGTCACATCTGTACACATAAAGAAGAGTCTCAGCTAATAGGCTATATTGAGTCATTACGTCACATCTGTACACATAAAGAAGAGTCTCAGCTAATAGGCTATATTGAGTCATTACGTCACATCTGTACACATAAAGAAGAGTCTCAGCTAATAGGCTATATTGAGTCATTACGTCACATCTGTACACATAAAGAAGAGTCTCAGCTAATAGGCTATATTGAGTCATTACGTCACATCTGTACACATAAAGAAGAGTCTCAGCTAATAGGCTATATTGAGTCATTACGTCACATCTGTACACAAAGAAGAGTCTCAGCTAATAGGCTATATTGAGTCATTACGTCACATCTGTACACATAAAGGAGGAGTCTCAGCTAATAGGTTATATTGAGTCATTACGTCACATCTGTACACATAAAGAAAGAGTCTCGGCTAGTAGGCGATACCGAGTCAGTAAGTCCCATCTGTACACATAAAGAAGAGTCTCAGCTAGTAGGATATATTGAGTCTTTACGTCACATCTGTACACATAAAGGAGGAGTCTCAGCTAATAGGCTATATTGAGTCATTACGTCACATCTGTACACATAAAGAAGAGTCTCAACTAGTAGGATATATTGAGTCATTACGTCACATCTGTACACATAAAGGAGGAGTCTCGGCTAGTAGGCTATATTGAGTCATTACTTTCACATCAGTACACATAAAGAAGAGTCTCAGCTAGTAGGTTATATTGATTTGAGGATGCTGGAGGTGGAGATTATAGTCTTTTCTCACAGCACTTGATATAATTAAACTTATCAATTGGATGGCAGATCCAGAAATCAAACGACAATCACCAGTGACAACAGATTCACCTGCTGTAAAATGCAAATCCATGCGAAAACAAGGATAATATCAGAAGGACATTACATGTATTCACGTTGTTGCTGACGTTCTTAACATTAACAATTAAGAACAAAGTATAATTTGCACGGTTGTGCGTGATATGATCAAGCGATAGGGGATTATCACGCTTCCGGGTTTCATGGGCGGGATTTGTCAACTTTGTGCATGTCCACTTCCGATGCAGTTCAACAATGCCTGAGACGAATGCTATTTATGTCACTGATCTGTTCCACTTTGTAAATCTAAGAAAAAACAACACCAACCCTATTTACGTTTTCATGGATTCCTGACTGAATTCAGTAAAAGGAAGAAGTGGATTAAAACTTTAAAATAAAACAAGGTAGCGCGTTTGTTTGCAGCCGGCACTTTAGTGAATCAGACTAATTTACCAGGGATGCTGTATAAATAAACTTAGTGTAGTCCTTCATCAGTTCGCCAGCGAGATCTGTGATTCAACGGAAGTGGCAGTGCACAAAGATCACAGAATCCGGAAGTCCTACGTATCAGCGTGATAATCCCCTATTGTTAGATTTAATCAGTGCGATTCACTGCAGTGTCAGAACCAGAACAAAAGTGGATTTTATTTGTTGAAATGACATTTTCCGGGAAAATTCTTGTTGGTCATACTTCCAAAAAGAACAATCTGATTCTGAGTGACTGTATCAACACCAGCGCGGTGACTGACAGCCTCACAGTCTCCTCAAACATTGTGTTCATCCGTGCTGGGCTGTGTCGAGGTACAATTCGCGTAAAGTTAATAACTCCGCAAATAACTGCAATTCCAAATTTCGAACAGAGATGGCGACAAAGAGTACAGTATCACTGTTTTACTTTGTTTTTGATCAAATAAATGGTTGGTAAGCATAAGATACTTCTTAAAAAAAAAAAAAGACAACAAATATCACCGACCCCCCAACAAATGTGTTTGACAAATGATCTAAGAATAGTTCAGAACTGTAAATATTTTTTATGCACTTAACTTTAAAAGTCTTTGTCATAAGTCTTTGTAAATCCTAAAAAGGAGGTCTCAGACTAAGTCTGTGTTTAAGTAAGGATTCATTTTGTTTAAAGATTCTAAAGATTCTATTTCAATTGTTTCTATTTGCTCTATAGATCAAAGCTGGCCATCATTCCTCAAGATCCCTTCCTCTTCTCCAGCTCAGTGCGAGAGAACCTTGATCCTCATGGCCATCATCCAGACTTCCGGTTGCTAGACGCTCTTGAGCAATGCCACCTGGGAGATGTAGTTCAGAGGATTGGTGAGAGTTGATCATCTTTGATTGTTGTGTTCAGCTTGTTCAGTTCAAATCCATCTTCTCCGAAAGGATTTATCCAGGACGTGAGAAAATGCTTTTTAGTTTTCATATTAATTAATGAATTATAATTTTTTGTCTTTGTCTTTCTATACCATTACAGGTGGCCTGGATTCGGAGGTTGGAGAGAGAGGAAAGTCTCTGTCTGTGGGCCAAAGGCAGCTGCTGTGTCTTGCTCGTGCTCTGCTTACAGAAGCTAATGTATAAAACTATTGTATAAAAAACTTCAAACAAATATCCGTTTTTCCATCTTATATTAATTATGTACTTTATTGTTCATTTATGATCCAATAGATTTTATGCATTGATGAGGCCACAGCAAGTGTCGACCAAAAGACTGACATGCTTCTACAAAAAACCATCAGAGAAAAATTCAAGGATAAAACTGTCCTTACCATCGCCCACAGGTCACAAACTGCTTTCTTACTTGCAAATGATTTATACTTGAGTTTTTACATTTTTATTTTTTTAGTAAACTTGATACTGTTGTTTTATTTAATAAAAAACAAAGGGATAAGTTTCCTTTATCCACCTTTCCTTAGGGATGAGGAACTGATTTTCAGTTAAAAATGTCTAAACGCTGTCACACCTTAAGCGCAGTTTTGTGAGCCATTTATTAAATGAAACTAACAACAAATTTGTCATGTTCACATTGTAAAAGTATTTTTGCAACTCTTTTATGATTGAAGCTACCAGAATAATCTCTGTTAACCTTTGTACCGAACAGCCACATTTATAACATTCTAGCAGGTATTTTTAGGTAATGTTAGTCAGCACATAAGTTTAAGTGAAGCTGCTACAGAAAATGATAGTTCATCACTGCTTTAAGTAGTTGTTAAAGTCAGATTGAAGTTAATTTAGTTTTTAGCATGTCTTGTCTGATTGATAGTACTCAAAGAATCAAAACCTAGTAGACCCCCTTTTTCTTCTACTTTATGAATTATCATGTTTATGTATTAGATAAAACATCTGTTAAGAACATTTCTCTTGCCATACAACCCAACCTGCTCTCTCTTATCCCACAGACTGAATACAATCATGGACTCTGACAGAGTACTGGTCATGCATGCTGGGAAGGTGGTGGAGTTTGACAGCCCGGCTGCTCTGTGCCAAAGAGAGGACTCTTTTTTCCAGAAACTTTTACGCGGAGGGGAAGAGCAAGTTTAAAATACTGTAGCAGGACATATGTCCAAATACCTGCAGTTTATATCATGTTGTACCATGTAGAACAATGTAAAACTCAGGGAAAAATGTTTGTTTCATAAATAGTCACATTTTTTAATTTTAGAATAAATGTGTGTTTTTTTTAAGTGTTTTTTTTTTTTAGATATTTGTCTGTTTCAGGTTTGCATTTTTTATAAGAGGATCTACTCAAAGTAATTTTTCGAACAGGTAAAACGTGTGAGAGTCTCACTGTATTTTTATATTTATTTATGTGGTTTGAACACATTACCTCTATTGAGAAATGACAATGCGTAATTGGTTTCATGAGAGGTGTGAACGTTGAACCACATCTCCACCCAGACTTGTGTGAAAGTGAGTACACCTTGTACAGGTGTGTGTTTCCCCAACACATATGAGTCATATGGGAGTACATATGTACATAGTTTAGTCTTTTTCAACTATTTCTTTTGAGTTCCTCCCAACAATCTAGATTTAGGGAGAGGTTTGTTATTGTTATGTCACCCTGCCTCCAATGCAGAACAGGCAGTGATGCTGAAGCTTTATGAGGTATATGTGTTTGGCCCGATTGAGGTTAAACCAGTCTGTCCACTCTTGAAGTGTATTACTTGCTGCAATGAGGATTCCATAAACAGTCAGAAGAGGACCGAGGTAAACACAGTCTCGTCCTGTGGAAACTCTTCAGTGTGGCACATCACTGCTGATCTTGAACAAGGATTTAAAAGCTCATGGGATATAAGGTAAGACTTTTCTTTGCTGTTAAAGTTCATAACAGTACTTTTGACTTCACTGTTTTTTACGTAAAATGTAAAACCATCATAGTACTGAAAGTTTGAATGTATATAAAATGCAGCTGCTTCTGTTATGAATGATGGTGAGGGTATGAATGGGGTGGTGATGGCGCAGTGGATAAGACGCACGCCTTTGGTGCGAGACCCGGGTTTGAATCCACTGTGAGACACCAATGTGTCCCTGAGCAAGACATTTAACCCCCAGTTGCTCCAGAGGCGTGCAACCTCTGATATAGTATATATATAGCAATTATAAGTCGCTTTGGATAAATGAATAAATGTAAACAAATGACTATGCAGCGCTTGTAAAGTTATGCTGATTTAATCTTGTTTTTACTGTAATTTACAAATGGGTTAATGTTTTTATATTGCAAATTGCATTTAACTAGCATATTCAAACGAGAAGCATTACACAGGGATGGTTACAAGACAGTTATATGATGTTGTGACTGAGTGAAAGGGTGCTTTAACATTATTTCTTTGGGGGCCACTTTATCAACAAATTGCTACTGTCAAGTACCTTATATTAAAAATAATGCTTCTGAAGCACATTTTCAGATCCTGTATATTTAATTTGTGATATATACTATATATGTGCATATTAATTAAATCATATACTGTAGATAGTAGTTTATAATTGGATTGTTTTCGGAGCCGGTTTCATTGAAGACAATGACATTTTTATAGTTGAACCAGTTATCAAAATATGTATCCTTAAAGATGATCATGGGATCACCTGCTACCTCTTTGATTACACATGTTTAAAACAAAGGGTGTGGTCTAAAAGTGAGGTCTGTTCACATTTTTCTTTTATCTGACCTAACCTGTTCCTAACGCCCTCTTGTTACACTATCCCTGAACAATTTGTTGAATACCTCACAGTTTCGTCTATCTGTTTATGTGCCAGTGGGAAAAAGCAGACAATTGTATTAAGCATTAACGTGTTTCAGGATTAATTGTGCACCAAGACAAATGTCCTTTAATTTAGATTTAGATTTGCTCTTTATTGTTTCATTCTGAGAAGGTGCTTCTCTTCATTTACTGATTACCCATATGTTCATAATTTATATGTTCTTTTCTGTCATTGCATTATGACCAGCCATTAACAATTACTTTTGCATTTACAGGTTTGAGTTTTGGAGGCTTTTCTTCACTGTAAATGTTTACAAGTGAAATGGTATGTTTTTCCATTTTTTTATCCCATCATCTAAACTAAATTTTATGCATTTTGTGTGTGTGTGATATCAAATATATTTTAAATCCTTATGTAATTTGTTAAAAATAATAAATGATGAGTGATTTATTAATAAAAATGCTAGAAGTAGGTGCTACATCAATAACTCAAGTTATTATGTTTTTATTTTTCATGCATTTAATTTCATGAAATTTTGAGGGGTACAATACAATACAACATAATAGTAAATTGTAATTTGCAGGCTCTTTATCGAAGAAGCCTTTCGGACAGCCTGCTGACTGAAGATGATAATGTTTCTGGAGAGAGATTGGAGTACTCAGACCTGAACTTTTTAGAAGGTACAGCACTGTTTGATTATAAATTTTGTAGCATCATTCTTTTACAAAACACTTTTACTGTGAATAAATCTGCTTTTGCCATGAACCTTAATATGGTGAAAATATAAGGATAAAATAGATTACATTTCTATTTCAGATGGTGAAATTGTGGGTTCCAGTGGTCAGTTTGATCTGAAGAGGAATAAACAAAAGAAAAATGAAGTTGTGGACATTTTGAAGTTGATTGATAATGACAAGGAGGTGATGAAGCATGGTATGAAATCCAGCAAGAGCTTGGAAAGTCTGGATGTCAAAGCTCCAAATGAGGTCTGTGGACATTGCATTCACAATTAATTTTTTGCAACCCGTCATAAATCATCCTGATTTGTTCTGATTACAATGTTTCAACAGGTGTGGAAAGATTCATATGACAAGCTCTACAATACTAAAGTCAGGAAATTCATGAAAGAAAACAAAGCTGCTAAGGAATACAGACATGGCACACAGAATGGTTCAGCGACAGCTCAAACACTTGACAGCAAAGGCAGGATAAACGTTGCAGCTTTACTTGAGAATGCAGATCGGAAGTGTACCAATGATTCTACAGGTGAATACAACTCAGACATGTTACTACAAGGATCTGACCTAATGAGAGGTGCAAAAATCAAAGGCAACATTGCAAGTGATGTTTCATCACATCAGTCCAAAATGAACTTGCCTGATGTTGGAAGTGAAATCAACCTACAGGGTCGAACATATACAGATTCAAACATAAATGTTGATATTCAGTACGCCAGATTCAAATCTTACACTGCCAAATACCCAAGGATCTCCAGTAATGCACCTCACAAAAGGTCATTTCCAAAGCCCAAGTGCATTGCTTATTTCTTCTGATATGGATATGGATGTACCATCAATTAATGTCAAGAAGCCAAAATTTAAAATGGCAAAGTTTAGCTCCTTTGGAAACAAGAAAACAGACATTAATTATGATGCAAGTATGAAGGGGTCAAAATTTGCATTATCATCCCCTGAAGTAGCTGCCGGTCTTAATGGTTCTTCTGATATACAAATTGATGGACCAAAGGCTGATTTCAAAGGTCTGAAATCAGACCTTCCAGACATAGACATGCATTCTGGAAAAATGAAAACACCCACTTTCACCATGCCAGATTTTGATCTGTCTGGACCAAAAATAAAGACACCTGACTATGAGCTGAAGACCCCTGAAATGGACCTGTCAGCTCCAAACTTTAAGGCAGTCTTTGATTCACGAGACATCAACATCAGAGGTCAAAAGCCAGATGTCACAGTCCCAGAGATGGATTTTTATAATTCTAAAGGCACATTTAAAGGACCAAATTTCAAGAAACCCAATCTTGACATGACTGCTCCTGACCTCAACTTAAATGTCCCTTCAGGTAAACTAAATATGCCAAAATTTGGCATCTCTGGAAACAAGACAGTAGGACCTGATCTTAAAATGAAATCTCCAGACCTGAATCTCAAAAGCCCCAAATTAAGGGAGGAATCAATAGCCCAGACATGGACCTGGATCTGCCTCAATCTGATTTGAAAGGCCCAAACCTAGATATCAAATCACCTGATATTGATGTTAATGGCCCATCAGGAAAATTTAATATGCCAAAGTTAAAGATGCCCAGTTTTGGCCTTTCAGGTTTGAAAGGGCCACGTATGAATGTGGATGCTGACATTGATCAGCCTGACCTTAATCTGAGTCCATCAACTCCTACACTAAATGCAGGAATAAATGGTCCTGACAGTGACATTTATGGACCTAATTCTGATTTCAAAGGTCCGAAAACAGACCTTGCACTACCTGACATGGACATGCCATCTGGAAAAATGAAAATGCCTACTTTCAAGATGCCAGACTTTGGACTCTCAGGGCCCAAAATAAAGACGCCTGACTATGATCTGAAGACCCCTGAAATAGATTTGTCAGCCCCAAAGTTTAAAGCAGACTTTGATTCTCCTGACTTCAACATTAAAGACTACAAGACAGATATCACAGTACCTGCCACGAATGTTAATTTCCCTAAAGGTAAAATTAAAGGACCTGATTTAAAGACACCCAGTCTTGACATGAATGCACATGACTTTGACATAGATGCCCCTTCAGGTAAACTAAAGCTGCCAAAATTTGGCATCTCTGGAAGCAAGACAGTAGGACCTGATCTTAAAATCAAATCTCCAGATCAGAATCTCAAAAGTCCCCAAATTAAGGGAGGAATTGATACCCCAAACATGGATCTGAATCTGCCTCAATCTGATTTGAAAGGCCCAAACCTAGATATCAAATCACCTGATATTGATGTTAATGGTCCTTCAGGAAAAATGAATATGCCAAAGTTAAAGATGCCCCGTTTTAACATGTCAGGTTTGAAAGGGCCACATATGAATATGGATGCTGACATTGATCAGCCTGACCTCAATCTGAATGCATCAACTCCCAAATTAAATGCAGGGTTAAATAGTCCTAACATTGACATCCATGGACCTTATGCTGATCTGAAAAGTCCAACAACAGACCTTAAACTTCCTGACATTCCATCTGGAAAAATTAAAGTGCCTACTTTTGAGATGCCTGATTTTGGTCTCTCAGGGCCCAATATGAAGATGCCTGACTATGATCTAAATACCCCTGAAATAGATTTGTCAGCTCCAAAGTTTAAAGCAGACTTTAATTCCCCAGACATCAACATTGGTGGTCATAAGTCAGATATCACAGCGCCTGATCTGAATGTTGATTTCCCTAAAGGTAAAATTAAAGGACCGAATTTCAAGAAACCCAATCTTGACATGAATGTACCTAGCCTTGACAAGCCTTCTGGAAAAATGAAAATGCCCACTTTTAAGATGCCCAAGTTTGGTGCCTCAGGACCAAAAATAAAGACACCTGACTATGATTTGAAGACCCCTGAAATGGATTTGTCAACTCCAAAGTTTAAGGCAGACTTTGATTCCCCAGACATCAACATTGGTGGTCATAAGCCAGATATCACAGCACCTGATCTGAATGTTGATTTCCCAAAAGGTAAAATTAAAGGACCAAATTTCAAAAAACCCAATCTTGACATGAATGCACCTGATCTTAACATAAATTCCCCTTCAGGTAAACTGAAGTTTCCCAAATTTGGCTTCCCAAGTGGCAAACCAAAAGGCCCAGATCTTAAAATCAAATCTCCAGACCTAAATCTCAAAAGCCCCAAAATTAAGGGAGGAATCGACACACCAGACATGGATCTGACTCTGCCTGAAACTGATTTTAAAAGCCCGAACTTAGATGTCAAATCACCTGATTTTGATGTTAATGGCCCATCAGGTAAATTTAAAATGCCAAACCTAAATATGCCCAGTTTTGGCTTGTCCGGTTTTGAAAGGGCCACACATGAATGTGGATGCTGACATTGATCAGCCTGACATTAATCTGAGTGCATCAACTCCCAAACTAAAAGCAGGAATAAATGGTCCTGATATTGATGTACATGGACCTAATGTAGATCTCAGAGGTCCAAATACAGATCTTACACTTCCAGACATTGACAAGCCTTCTGGAAAAATGAAAATGCCCACTTTAAAGATGCCAAAGTTTGGTGTCTCAGGACCAAAAATAAAGACACCTGACTATGATTTGAAGACCCCTGAAATGGATTTGTCAGCTCCAAAGTTTAAGGCAGACTTTGATTCCCCAGACATCAACATTGGTGGTCATAAGCCAGATATCACAGCACCTGATCTTAATGTTGATTTCCCTAAAGGTAAAATTAAAGGACCAAATTTCAAGAAACCCAATCTTGACATGAATGCACCTGACCTTGACATAAAAGCCCCTTCAGGTAAACTGAAGTTTCCCAAATTTAGCTTCCCAAGTGGAAAACCAAAAGGCCCAGATCTTAAAATCAAATCTCCAGACCTGAATCTCAAAAGCCCCCAAATTAAGGGAGGAATCGATACACCAGACATGGATCTGACTCTGCCTCAAACTGATTTTAAAGGCCCGAACTAGATGTCAAATCACCTGATGTTGATGTTAATAGCCCATCAGGTAAATTTAAAATGCCTCACTTATGTATGCCAAGTTTTGGCCATTCAGGTTTGAAAGGGCCACACATGAATGTGGATGCTGACATTGATCAGCCTGACCTTAATCTGAGTGCATCAACTCCCAAACTAAAAGCAGGAATAAATGGTCCTGATATTGATGTACATGGACCTAATGTAGATCTCAGAGGTCCAAATACAGATCTTACACTTCCAGACACTGACAAGCCTTCTGGAAAAATTAAAATGCCCACTTTAAAGATGCCAAAGTTTGGTGCCTCAGGACCAAAAATAAAGACACCTGACTATGATTTGAAGACCCCTGAAATGGATTTGTCTGCTCCAAAGTTTAAAGCAGACTTTGATTCCCCAGATATCAACATTGGTGGTCAAAAGCCAGATATCACAGCACCAGATCTCAATGTTGATTTCCCTAAAGGTAAAATTAAAGGACCAAATTTCAAGAAACCCAATCTTGACATGAATGCACCTGATCTCAACATTAAAGGACCAAATTTCAAGAAACCCAATCTTGACATGAATGCACCTGATCTCAACATAAATTCTCCTTCAGGTAAACTGAAGTTTCCCAAATTTGGCTTCCCAATTGGCAAACCAAAAGGCCCAGATCTTAAAATCAAATCTCCAGACCTCAATCTCAAAAGCCCCAAAATTAAGGGAGGAATCGACACACCAGACATGGATCTGACTCTGCCTCAAACTGATTTTAAAGGCCCGAATTTAGATGTCAAATCACCTGATTTTGATGTTAATGGCCCATCAGGTAAATTTAAAATGCCAAACTTAAATTTGCCCAGTTTTGGCCTGTCAGGTTTGAAAGGGCCACACATGAATGTGGACGCTGACATTGATAAGCCTGACCTTAATCTGAGTGCATCAACTCCCAAACTAAAAGCAGGAATAAATGGTCCTGATATTGATGTACATGGACCTAATGTAGATCTCAGAGGTCCAGATACAGATCTTACACTTCCAGAGATTGACAAGCCTTCTGGAAAAATGAAAATGCCCACTTTAAAGATGCCTCAGTTTGGTGTCTCGGGACCAAAAATAAAGACACCTGACTACGATTTGAAGACCCCTGAAATGGATTTGTCAGCTCCAAAGTTTAAGGCAGACTATGATTCTCCTGACATCAATATTGGTGGTCATAAGCCAGATATCACAGCACCTGATCTGAATGTTGATTTCCCAAAAGGTAAAATTAAAGGACCAAATTTCAAGAAACCCAACCTTGACATGAATGCACCTCGCATTGACAAGCCTTCTGGAAAAATGAAAATGCCCACTTTTAAGATGCCCAAGTTTGGTGCCTCAGGACCAAAAATTAAGACACCTGACTATGATTTGAAGACCCCTGAAATGGATTTGTCAACTCCAAAGCTTAAGGCAGACTTTGATTCCCCTGACATCAACATTGGTGGTCATAAGCCAGATATCACAGCACCTGATCTGAATGTTGATTTCCCGAAAGGTAAAATTAAAGGACCGAATTTCAAGAAACCCAATCTTGACATGAATGCACCTGATCTCAACATAAATTCCCCTTCAGGTAAACTGAAGTTTCCCAAATTTGGCTTCTCAAGTGGCAAACCAAAAGGCCCAGATCTTAAAATCAAATCTCCAGATCTGAATCTTAAAAGTCCCAAAATTAAGGGAGGAATCGACACACCAGACATGGATCTGACTCTGCCTCAAACTGATTTTAAAGCCCCGAACTTAGATGTCAAATCACCTGATTTTGAGGTTAATGGCCCATCAGGTAAATTTAAAATGCCAAACCTAAATATGCCCAGTTTTGGCTTGTCAGGTTTGAAAGGGCCACACATGAATGTGGATGCTGACATTGATCAGCCTGACATTAATCTGAGTGCATCAACTCCCAAACTAAAACCAGGAATAAATGGTCCTGATATTGATGTACATGGACCTAATGTAGATCTCAGAGGTCCAAATACAGATCTTACACTTCCAGATGTTGACAAGCCTTCTGGAAAAATGAAAATGCCCACTTTAAAGATGCCTAAGTTTGGTGTCTCAGAACCAAAAATAAAGACACCCGACTATGATTTGAAGACCCCTGAAATGGATTTGTCAACTCCAAAGTTTAAGGCAGACTTTGATTCCCCAGACATCAACATTGGTGGTCATAAGCCAGATATCACAGCACCTGATCTTAATGTTGATTTCCCTAAAGGTAAAATTAAAGGACCAAATTTCAAGAAACCAAATATTGACATGAATGCACCCGATCTCAACATAGATTCTCCTTCAGGTAAACTGAAGTTTCCCAAACTTGGCTTCTCAAGTGGCAAACCAAAAGGCCCAGATCTTAAAATCAAATCTCCAGACCTGAATCTCAAAAGCCCCAAAATTAAGGGAGGAATCGATACACCAGACATGGATCTGACTCTGCCTCAAACTGATTTTAAAGGCCCGAACTTAGATGTCAAATCACCTGATTTTGATGTTAATGGCCCATCAGGTAAATTTAAAATGCCAAACCTAAATATGCCCAGTTTTGGCTTGTCAGGTTTGAAAGGGCCACACATGAATGTGGACGCTGACATTGATCAGCCTGACATTAATCTGAGTGCATCAACTCCCAAACTAAAAGCAGGAATAAATGGTCCTGATATTAATGTACATGGACCTAATGTAGATCTCAGAGGTCCAAATACAGATCTTACACTTCCAGATGTTGACAAGCCTTCTGGAAAAATGAAAATGCCTACTTTAAAGATGCCAAAGTTTGGTGTCTCAGAACCAAAAATAAAGACACCTGACTATGATTTGAAGACCCCTGAAATGGATTTGTCAGCTCCAAAGTTTAAGGCAGACTTTGATTCCCCAGATATCAACATTGGTGGTCATAAGCCAGATATCACAACACCTGATCTGAATGTTGATTTCCCTAAAGGTAAAATTAAAGGACCAAATTTCAAGAAACCAAATATTGACATGAATGCACCCGATCTCAACATAGATTCTCCTTCAGGTAAACGGAAGTTTCCCAAACTTGGCTTCTCAAGTGGTAAACCAAAAGGCCCAGATCTTAAAATCAAATCTCCAGACCAGAATTTTAAAAGCCCCAATATTAAGGGAGGAATCGATACCCAGACATGGATCTGACTCTGCCTCAAGCTGATTTAAAAGGCCCAAACCTAGATCTCAAATCACCTGACATTGATTTCAATGGTCCTTCAGGTAAATTCAACATGCCAAAGTTAAAGATGCCCAGTTTTGGTCTGTCAGGTTCGAAAGGGCAACATATGAATGTTGATGTGGACATGGATCAGCCAGACCTTAATCTGAGCACATCAGCTCCCACACTAAAGGGTGCGATTAATCGTCCTGACATTGACATTTATGGACCCAATGCTGATCTTAAAGGTCCAAGAACAGATCTTACAATTCCAAACATGCACATGCCATCTGGTAAAATGAAGATGCCAACTTTAAAGATGCCGGATATTGGTTTCTCAGGGACCCAAAATAAAGACACCTGATTATGATCTTAATACCCCTAAAATGGATCTCTCAGCACCAAAGATTAAAACTGATTTTGATTCACCAGACTTCAATATCAGAGGTCATAAGCCAGATATCACAGCCCCAGATATGAGTGTTGATTTTCCTAAAGGTAAAATTAAAGGACCAAATGTCAAGAAACCCCATCTTGATGTAAATGCACCTGACTTTGACATTGACGCTCCTCATGGGAATCTTCAATACAGCTCTCCAAAGATGAATCTAAAACCCCCCGAATTAAAGGAGGAACCGATAGCCCTGACTTTCAAGGCCTGGGGCCTGATGTTGATTTTGGTGCCTATACTCAAGCACACACTTACAATTTTGCCGTCCCAAGAGGTAAAATAGGAGTCAGCCAGAACAAATGATCTTGATCTCAGAATACCGTCTCATCAGAAATACGGTCCTCAGAATTGAACATGCAGGACCCATATTTCGACTTGAACAGAGACATGAAATTTTCAGATAAAGCCCAGTGGCCTGCAATGCAAAAACATCTCTCCGGCTCACCTGATTTTACAATGGCTTTACCCACCTCCAAGACCAGAATCTCTGGTGTACGTCCAACATCATCAGATGTTTACTACAGTAATATGTCTGGGGCACTCAATTCAAGAGATCATAAAACACAAGCAAACAACTTTGGTATTGATGACAACTGGAACAATATATCAGTGCCTAAACCTCAAGTTTCAAGAAGTAGAGAGAATTTGTCTGTGAGGAATTCAAATATGGGAATGAGTACCATGCAAAGGTCACCCCATATGGGAGGTAATGCAGGTTATAGGAAAACTCATATGGTTCCTGGACGTAATTACACTACTGATGACATATGCTACACTTATAAAGGGATGCCTCGAAGATATGGATTGGGAAATGGGCAAACGGAACATAGTCGCAGACAGACAATGAGACGTCTGCAAATGCATGCAATGGATCTGGAGGTTCCAGAAAGCACTTTGAAAAGTTCAAAATATAGGGTTCTTAAACTAATATAGTAATGAAAATTAAAAGGAAGGCATGTGAGAGTTTGTATAAAAAAAGTTATTGGAAAACATATACTTGCACTTACAGATCATTAGCTTCTTTATAAAAACATTTCCAAATACAGTTTCTAAATGAAGCTTGCCTGATTAAATCATATTTTGTAAAGTATATATAATGCTACTGTGACGTATTGTATAATTACAATGTAGAGTTGTCAAAAGGTTTTGTTCTGTCTGGTAAATGTCTTGTTTCTTGCCATCTTTTTTAGATACTCATCTATTATCTCTTTTTTAGCATTGTTATGCTCAGTGATATACAGTAAGGACTGGGATTTTTTTGAAGGATGTACATAAATTTGTAAAATATTGATATACAAAAGTAACTGTTATTATAGAATACTTAGGATGTTATGTGATTGAAATAAACATGAAATATATACCTTGCTGAAGTGGTTATTTTGAAAAAGTTTACTTAAATGTTACATTAAAAATATTAAACCTGGAAAGCTTTTATTAACATTCCTCTACCCCATTTATTAAAGAACTGACCCAAAGAGAGATAGCAAGTTAGAGCTTAAAGCAGCACTATGCAACTTTTTCAAACTTTATAATATTTTTCCAAAACCCTTGAGATGGTACATCGACTTACAATAGGTTGAATGACAGGTCTGCCATAGACTGACATGGTCTGTATCGCTTTACTGGCACTCTGTAACTTCGGGGAGCGGGTAGGAACCCCAGCACAAAAAGAACTACAAAATTCAACTGCTTTACGGCATATGTCACTTCCCCCACTTGCTCAAATTCCGTATGCTGTCTGTATGTAAACCCCTCTGTATGTTGTTATGGCTGAAGCAGCAAGTAAAATCAAGAAGCCAAAAGTTTTGTTGGAGGACAGTAGAAAGAGAAAAAGGGAGAGTGGGAAAATAAAAGGCTGGATGAGAATCAATATTGGTCCAGCTTTAGCTCGCTGGCGTGAGCCAAAGGAGGAGGAGGAGGGGTGCCCGACCGATCCAAGAGGTCCTCGCTCCTAAAGGTAACATTTTTGGGTACGCCAAAATAAGCGAACAAGTGATTTTTTTTATACTAATACTATTTTAAAACATTATTTGTAATGCTACTCACTAACACAAGTCCCCGACTCCGGTCCGGTGCATCAATCTTCCCCCGCCTAGCAAACGTGAAGTGCGTCAGAAACAGAGCGTGCAGCGTGATCAGTTTACTGTTGGTAATGTGTTGTGTAGCTTCGCCCTCGCCGCATCCAATGTAGACTGCATTGCTTTCTTTTGAGGGCGCTTAACACACTCAAGCATCCCTGTAGAGCCGGGGCGGGCAGCTCGTGCCAGCTCGAGACGTGAAAGATAAGTTACTGATTACTGAGTTTGGTAGAGGCTACATTCTTGCAAGTAAATAATACATGATTAGACGGACAAAATGATCGGTCAGGATAACTATCCTATGTCTGCAGGCTGTTAGTCATGTTTGTTATTTTTCTGGTGAAAGTGTCTTGCCTCAGGCTATAATGCAAATCGATTTTTTTAATTTGCTGATTCATTGCAGCTTGATATTATAATGTTGACAATATGGCTATTATCTACCACACAAACATTGAATGATAGCATATCCATTATGTAAAACAGTAGCCACTAGCCAATAGGTTAATGTTTGTACAAAGACGCTGGCTTGTAAACGTGAGCTACGTGATCTTTTGACGTTTGAAAAAATAAGGCCCATGAAACTATATTCATATGACATGCAGAAATATATGCCAATGTACCAGGGATGAAAACATTTCGCACGCAACACTGGCAGTCTGCCCAATATGTAAGAACTCCTTCCTTCTGCAGAGTTCGGGGGTATCGCTTGCCAACAAATGCACGTGTGTATTCCCTATAGGGCCTAGTGTAACCATGACAGATTTTACAACAGTAAGAGAAGGCAATACTGTTTCCCAACTGTAGGGGGACCCCGAGAGCAAAATTTCAAAAATAACATAATGCTGCTTTAATCGTGGACTTGTTCACACTAAATTGTGGACTTATTTACACTAAACTGTGATTGGTCTTCTGTCTGTCATTTATTTGCATACTGAATTGTGATTGGAATTGTGTTGAACACATTTTACTATACACTGTACTGTCAAACTCTTGCTGCAGCTGGACTTTAGTCAGAGCTATGGTGTGCTTTTCTCCTGGAATGAGAGGTGCTGTTGCGCTTGTGTACGGAGTTCAAATCCAGCCTGTGTCATATCCCAGTTCTCTTCTATTTTTTCACTGTACACCTCTGACGAGAAATTGATATTTTTTACCTAGCAACTAAAATATTTGTAAATTGATGGAAATGTATTGATTAAAAGGGTGAAAACTATCACATAGCCTAGCAATGTGTTATTGGTGACCTGTGGAGGCAAACAAATATGAAAATCATATAGCCTATATTATGTATGTTATTGGGTCTAATGAATGAAAGAAAACTAACCTTTTTTGACTTTAAAAAAGAAATATATAATTATATTTTTTGAATTTCCATTATAATACAAATATAACAAGAAATCACACACAAAAATCAACTAATAAATAACCTTATGCCAAAACTTTTAAGAGATTAAGATTTATCACTGATCCACTTAAGTAAAAAAATAAAAATAAAATTGTATATATATATATATATATATATATATATATATATATATATATATATATATATATATATATATATATATATATATGGTATTTCTAATAACGTCTAATAACTTTAATTTAATGTCAAAATGACTAGAGATTTTAATAGTAAATCTAGTTAATTGAATTATTAATCAAGTTATTAAGTCGCTTTTTCATACCCAATGGATGCATTGTTTCATCTGCTAATAAGAAATTGTAGGCCTGTATAGGCTAATATTATATTTATATATATATATATATATATATATATATATATATATATATATATATAATATTAGCCTATACAGGCCTACAATTTCTTATTAGCAGATGAAACAATGCGTCCATTGGGTATGAAAAAGCGACTTAATAACTTGATTAAAAATTCAATTAACTAATATTTACTATTAAAATCTCTAGTCATTTTGACATTAAATTAAAGTTATTAGACGTTATTAGAAATACCATACACTATCCATGTAGTTATCATAAATAAATAAAACTAAATTATTATGGGTTAAATCAGTCTTAATAATAAACGACCTTTGCGTTTTGGCAGATGCTTGCCATTTCAGGGTTACGCAAGGGAAAGAGTTCATAGTTAACGTTACAGGTCTGGCTTTCCGGATGCAATCGGATTTTTTCGGCCTCTTGCCTCCATTTTGTACCGACTGACTCCGGATTTCCGGGATTTCGTAGAACTGGGTTCGCTGAAGTCCAGCGGTCCGCCGTTGAACAATATCGCCCTCGATCATTGGGCAGCAATGTTAATGGCAACAAGCGACCCGGGTTCGTGAATCTTTGACTTCCGGGCTTTTATTTCACACTGTGAACTGTTTGGAATAAGTTTGCAGAGTTGGCATTAGCCAGCCTTCAGGATGACAGTGGACCACAGTAAACTCTCTCTCTCGACTAGTTACTTAGTTATTTGTTAACTGTTATCAGTTTTATTCGGTGGCCGATTAGACAGCGGATCATCGGCGAAAGATCACAAAGTTAACTTAACGTTTGACATTAATGTTGTTTGGGGCAATATCTCACACCGCAAACGACAGGTAAGCTTTGCCAACGTTTTTATAGCCGGAAGAGCTGTGAACGAATCAGTTAACCTATTTGTTATTGTAATGATGATTTAAAGGATACTGTACATACTGTAGAATACTGTTGTTTTTATTAATCAACGAGTCGTTCAGACAGGTTTTGTGAACAGGCTCAAACGATTCATTGAAATGATTTGTTTCAAAAGAAACTTTTGTTTACAAATCTCCAGCATTTGTGTTGTTCACAACATCGTAAGTCGCTCAAATGTTTTGGTTTTGCCCAATACTATACATATACATATACACACATAGCTAGCCCTAAGTGGTTAAACCTGTGTCAAGGCTGTTAAGGTTCCTGTGTGGGACGACAGGTATGGTCACTTCGGTCTGTGTGTGTGCACCAAAGGGTGTGCACACGCACAGTTTAAGTATTTGTTGACTCAGATGATCATGTTAACGTTAAGTAACAACATTATACAACATGTCATTTTCACAATCTGGTTTGACCTCTATTATTCTTTTCCTTCTTTTTGTCCTGAAATTATTTTAAAAGTATGAACACATTGGTCTGACATGACAGCAGTTATAGTAAGCTATATTCTTAAAATATGGCATCTTTATCTGTATTAGCTATGCTTAAGAGACATCGTCTTTTAGTGCCAAACTAAATTAGCCATGTAAAGCCTAACATAGTAATATCAGGTAATAATAGTATTTTAAACAAACCTTTAGACAAAATCTAATAAATAAATACATTTGAATATGCTTTTTGTTTTGTATTTAGGTTTAGGTTTTTATGGCCTATATGATATGGTGAGATGAGAATATAGAGATCATACTCGAGAATGAAAAAAAACCCTCCTCAGTTTTATTCAGTGGCCTAAACATTTGCTGTTAATTATATGGCCAAAAGGTAATTTGAAATTTTGATACCTTGTTACATATTATAACTTATAACAGACGACTTCTGATGTCACTATATACCAATAAATATGGTTAAGATTGTATTTAAATGCTTTATGATCAAACCTCTGTAGTTTTATTTATTGGGGGGGCAAAAGTATAATGCAATGCAATACAATAACGATTGAGAGATGTACAAATAAACATTTTTCATCAAGTAAACCGAAAGTTGCTTCAGTCCAGTAAATGTTCATTTTGAAATATGTTCTTATATTTACATTATAAAAATCATTAAAGATTTCACAAGAAATAGACATCCACAATCTGAAGGAGAAGGCCTTTTACTTGCTAAGAAAGTATCGTTCAGAGGACAGAAGTAGATTAGCCTATATGTTTTTCCTCAATTTTTACCATATTGATAATTTCGAAGGCTTAGAAATTCATTTATCAAAAGTGACAGGTTTTATAAGGTTAAACACTTCAGGTTATGAGATTAATTCCAGCTGCCAAGTAAAATGTACCATTGAATTAAAGTGCACTTTTTATATAGTTGATTTGAGTCTAGTAAAAATAGCTGTGTGTGTATTTTACACGGTTGTCAGAGACAAAAGTATTTTTTCTCACAAGAATATAAATGGTGGGAAGTTTTATTTGACAGCAGGCATTGCTTTTGTGGTATTGATGTTGATCTGGATCAAATTCAGACAGCTGTCCATTTGAGTGCAGAGACTTTAATGATTACACTCCTACTTCCTTGCACGTTCCATGTCTACTTTTATGCGTATCATTAATCACAAACATTTTCTTGCAACAGCTTGTGTAATAAACAAGGCCTCTGACAGATTTAGTATGACAGATTAGAGAGAGAAACTCACCTGCCTGTATGAGGCTGTTATGTGATGTTATTTTTCTAGATTGACTTTGTTTTATGGTGTATTTAATTATTTTAAAAGTTTAAATAGGTTGTTTCTTTTAAGGCGAAACTCTCAGGTTGTATTTACCCCATTTGGGGCAGTTTGCCACCTTCTGTTTGTAGAAACTGTGTATTTTGTTTTGCCTCTACAGGTCACCAGGTTTGCTTAGTAGAGGCTGGTTTATTTCTATATTGTAGTATCCATGTGTTGTCGACAGTGTTGGAAGTAGTTAACTACAAGTAGCGCAGCTACTAACTGAACTACATTTTTTAGTAGCTTGGCAGTAGCTCAGTTGCTTTTTAAACAGTGTAGCTTTTCCAGTAGCTGAACTACTTTTTGCAGCAGTAGCGGTGTAGCGCGAGCAAAAGCTACATTGCTACATTGTCGAGCTTGCGCAATTCAGCGCGATGCAAGGATATTCTTGTTGGATTACAAACTCATTTTTTGCTATTAACGCCACCTGTTGTTTAATCACGCATCTTGCGGCTAACGGTTCACTGACGTACAGAAGTGGGTTGACACACCCATATTATGATTATATAGCAAGACGTGACGGCAGATTTGGAGGATTGAGAAGCAACTAACGTTAATTACCCCTGGCCTTATTTGTCCAAGTTCAATCAGTATTTTTGAGAAAATGTTCTACATGCAATTTACGTTGGGTGTATATTTCGTTTCTTGCAATGTTGTAGGCTATTTGTTGCACTTTTGACAAACAGTACGTCAGAGATATTTTAGTGTTGTGTGTAATAAAACAATACTCTTTGAAATCGTAATTGCATTCCCTTGTTTTAAACACTAAATATTTTACTTAAAACATTCCTCAAACACTTATTCAGTTATTTATAATATACGTTGTTCAAAAAGCAAAAGTAGTTTCAATGTAGCTAGCTACTTTTTGATTGTAACTTGTAGTGTAGCTAACTACTTTTCTAAACGGGTAGCTTGACTGTAGTTAAACTACTTTAACTTACGAGTAGCTTGTAGCTTGTCAAACTACAGTTTCAGAGTAGCTTCCCCAACACTGGTTGTCGATCACATGTAGATTTCAGGAATCAACCCATATGCAATATTTGTTTATTAGGTATATTTGTAGTTTTATTCATTTATGTTCATAGACAAGGCCATGATGAAATAGAGCAGTGTAAAATATTTGAATGTAGATAAGATGAGTCTATTCAAGTCATAAGCATACAGGTTTTATTCAGTGTTTGCCACAATCCCCATGCTTCACCCATTTTCACGCTCTTCTCACTTCCATTAGTCGTTGTGTGACCGCAGATCCTGCTTAGCGACATTCCGGTTAGTCCTGCTGCAGTTTTGTATCACTACACTTCATCTGTGGACGTGTGATAGCACTTTGTCTGAACTGGGAACGTTTCTGAAGTTCCTTACTGGAAGAAAGATTATTGGTTTTCGATTATTTAGTTTTATTCTATATATTAACTTTTTAAAGTTTGCTGCCCACTGCTGGGTAGATCCTGTAAGTTTCCAGTGGTTTGAGTGGTATTGTGCTGCTACGTTGATTACGTTAACCACCAATGAATGTTACTGTGATGAGTCATGTTTTTGATTTTTAAAGGATTATTTTAGCGGCAAGCATCTTTTTATTCATATCTGAAGTCTGTAATTCTTTCACCTTGCAGAGTTTTTGTGAGGATACCGAGTGCATAATATTGAGGAGACTTGACGTCTCCCAAAATTCACCAGGATGCCGAATTCCTCCTCCTCCCCTCCACCTGGACCTCCGCCACCCCCTTCCTTTAGCCAGGTCAGTGTAAAGCAAAGAGCGGCTAGCACATGTCAGTTCTCGCTGAGATGAATACAGCAGTTTTTTTTTTTTTTTTTTCGTTTTTTTTTCTGGAGATTTTAAAGTGATGGGTTATGGTTAGGTAAGTTGATGTTAAAATTGTGGCCAGCAACTTTGGAAAAGCACTAGCCACAGTGGCTGGCGAGCAAAAAAAGTTAATGTCAAGCCCTACCTGTTAGAGTAAAAATGTACATTACTAATTCATAAATATCATTAGGTTTAATTCAGAAATGTCATCATGTTATATATATATAGTATATATATATATATATATATATATATATAAGGCCATTCATTTACAAAAAAAAAAATATCATTTATTCTAATGATAATTAGAACTATCCTCAACTATCCTCGTCATATTTTTACTTTGATTCACAGTCATTAGGGTCTGCAGATGTCCTCTCTATTATATTATTTCCAGTTTTATGATTTGTGTTTATGTTTCTGGATGTAGTTTTTTTTCCTATTAATAATCAAACTTGTTTCCGTCATAGAATGAAAAATATAAAAGGTAATTGCGACTTTTTATCTCACAATTGTGATTTTTTCTCACAATTGCGGGTTTACTTCTTGCAATTCTGACATTAGTATTTCTTAGAATTGCAAGATGAAAGTCAGAATTGCGAGTTATAAAGTCAGAATTGCTAGATATAAAGTCGCAATTGCTTGTTATAAAGTCAGAAATGCATGATATAAAGTCAGAATTGTGAGATTTAAACTATTCTGAGGGGGAAATTAGAATTAGAATTGGCTTGAAAAGTTCGCAATTGCGACTCTCTCAATTCTGAGAAAAGATGTCAGAATTTCGACATATAAATCTCGAAATTATGTGTTATAAAGTGAGAATTGCGAGATGTAAACTAAACTCGCAATTGTGAGAAAAAAATCACAATTGTGAGATAAAAGGTTGTCTTTTTTTTCAGAATTCTGACTTTATATCAAGCAAATTCTGACTTTATAACTCGCAATTGCAAAAAAGTCAGAATTCTGAGATAAAAGTCACAATTATTTATTTTATTTTTTTATTCAGTGGCGGAAACAAGCTTCCATTGAATAGTTTTGTTACTAATAAAAAATAATTATTTTTTTCATTATATTGAAAAATATTTAAAAAAATATTGTGAATGAATTTTAATTCAGAAATGACCAACACATTTCAGCATAGAAATCTAAGTCAATGAATTGAAGTCAATTTTAATATATAAAATTTAATAAATTAATAATCTATTTTGCAACATACAAATATGTTTATGTTCAGGCGAAAACCGCAGCTCCGAAACTCAATCAAAATGAAGGTAAAGGAAGAGGAGCTTTGCTGTCGGACATCTGCAAAGGCACCAAACTGAAGAAGACCGGAGTGGTCAATGACAGAAGTGCACCGATCATTGAAAGTAAATCAGCTTTGTGAATGTATGCTGAAAATACAGGTAATGTTTGACATAACCTGCCTAACAATTTTCTTTTTTTGGCAGATTCTGGAGGTGGAGGTCGAGGTGGCGGCGGTGGTGGTGGAGGTGGAGGAGGATTTGGAGGTGGTTCTGGGCCGAAGGCTATGGGAGGGTTATTCAGTGGAGGAGTGCCTAAACTACGACCAGTCGGAGGTAAGTTCCACTTTTACTCCAAGTACTTCAATGATAGGTTATTATTATAATCTCCAACAATTTTTTAATGTGTCTGCACAGAAAGTTCTGTGGGACGGTCAGCGCTGCGGCCGCCTGGCTCTCGCCCGGCAGTACCTCGTGTTCAGAGCCATTCTGAAGCGGACAGCTCCAGTCGTGGTGATGGAGGTCGCTCCTCACCTCCTGAACAACCACGAAACCAGCGTCCCTCCCTGCCAGATGTCTCTGAAACAATCTGCATCCAGCAGCTCCGCAAAACCCGCCAACTCAGCTCCACCTCCACCCCCGCCATTCAATCGCAGTGGCAACCGCGGACCCTCAGCCCAACAGAGTTCTGGGGCACATAGTCGTGAGAAACCCCTTCCTCCACCACCACTTGCAAGCAAGGGGCCTCCACCACCTCCATCTTCTGCTCCTGATGGGCCCCCTAAACAGCACCCCTTTTCATCTCGCTCCTCTTCATCCTCCTCCTCTTCTTCAAACGCACCCCCACCGCCTCCTCCTTATCGCCAGCCGCCATCTGCAAATGGAGACCCCGCCCCGGAGTTGCCTCAGAGGCGAAACTCGCTGAACAAGAGAGGCCATGCCAATGCTAACGTCCGTAGCCAGGCTCCTCCACCGCCTGCCCAGCAGAACAGACGACCCCCACCACCGGTGCGTGATCCAGTGGGCCGCAGCACAGGTAAAAAAGTTTGAAGCGGTTTAGGTCACCTCAACATGTAGTCTAACTATTAAGTGCCTTCCCAGTCTGTTCCTGAAGGATTTTTTGTGTGAGGAATGAAATTTGGCTTCTGAAGACTTGGAATATAGCATACAATTCCTTTGTAAAGTATATTTTGCTGCTTTTAGAGCTTGACAGTCGTGATGCACCAAAAATTCAGCAACTGTTTTTTGGTTTCGTCTAAAAGTTTCTGAGTGGCTAGTAGCCTAGCATGCCAGACCTACATCAAGGTAGGTCTGGCACGACCTACGGCCGCATCCGAGGATGAACGACTAAAACCGAGTATGTCCGAGCTTGCTCTTACCGTCTCAACTCTGTCGTCATTATGTTAAGCCCGCCCACCGACTCTATACACGATGTGATTGGCCCTACCAGAGTTTGGTTTTTCCACTGCGAAGGTCAACGGAGAGTTGCTAGACCACACTTTGCGGCAAAATAATTTTTAGATTTCTAGGCTAAGTGGCTAGATCACTGCCAGAAACACTGGTGTTTTAGCACATTTTTAACTGATTTAGACCACGTCCACATGTAAGCCAGAGCTTCTCCTATTCGATGTTTTTTTCCTCGTTCTAAAAAAAAGTCCGTAAACATGGCGGCGTCTCGAAAAATATCTGCGTCCACACGAAACCACTTAAACCGACTGAAAACGATGTAGTAGACATCCCAGACCAGTATGTGCTGCTGTAATTCTCTCTCACTAAAAATGCAAGATGACGACTTACATGCACATAAAACCTTGCGTGCTGTAGGCAATAAAATTAAAAGGCTATGAAATAATATTATGCACAGTTGCTTATTTTCTTTTTTACCAAGAACATTATTGAACAACCATAAATTGCCGGGTACAAAATTGGGAGTCACGATATTCGATTAGTTAGCAGACTCAGATAGCTTGCCACAAAGAGCCGGCAAAGTAACGAATGTGTCAAATATAGACATTTTAATTGTTTATTAATAAACTAAAGTTTTCTGTGTCATTCTTGACTGAAAGAGGAAGTTGATGATGCTGACTCGCCACTTTGCATAACATGAACGCGCCAGTGTAGGCTAATGCACTTCATATGGATTAGGGAGAGAGTATCTGTTTCTTTTCAATTTGCATTGTTGTTTGTCAATGTTGTTTAAACGTAGACATTTCAAGATTGATATATTTCAGAGTTTTGGTTCATTTATGAGATGAGTCTCCAGTTCACAAGCAAGTTATATCACGCCGGGATGTCCATGTCCTGATTATATTCTGCGATTGCCTATATTTGCTTCTTTTATTAAATCCAGTTAACTGGTTGATGAAACATTAATTAAAATAAAGATAACATTTAAAAAAAACGAAATTCACTTCAAAGAAGGGCTTTATACAAAAACAAAACTTAATGTGTTCAAAATGAAATCTCCCAATGTAACCTTTGGCGCATATGCACACGGTTCACTTTTCATAATCAACATAGATTCAATAAAAAACATAACATAATTAAACATAAATATTCAACTAAATACATTTCTTTAATGGATATAACACGTACGCTTAACCTACAGAGAAATGTAATGTTGGAGTGGAACATTACAGGGGTGTGTTTTTTGAATAGCCAAAATAATCAAATAATTCCCATTGATCGTCGAAAAATTATTTTTGCTTTAAATCCCCATCCCTATAAAATACGAAAAGTCTTTATCAGACAACAGACCAGCAGCATACGAAAGAAAGTATAGGCCTAAAAAAATAACACATTCAAGAAAATAATAAATAAAGAAATAGAAGAGGCTCAGAAGTTTCTGCTGCATTATAATATATTATTATACAAGCAGTTCGGCATTTGTTGTTGCTGTTACGTGACTGTCTGACTAGTCGACACACGTGGGGTGATGACATCATCGTTTCACAAAATATTCGGATTGGCCGTACACGCGAAACCGCAAGGATGTCGTTTTCAGATTTATCCACCCTGGGACCCGATTTCAAAAAATAGCGGTTTCACTCTCCCAAAACTCAGTGTGGACGAAACGCCAATCCGATAACACATTTATACGTATACAGCGAAATGCGTCTTTGTGTGGACGGGCCCTTAGCATCTACGTTATGTACACAATCTGGATAAGCTACAAGAAATATGAAAACACCTCACCGTGACCAAAAATGGTGCAAAAGATAAGATGTAACATTTCAAATCTGCTGAAATATCGAGTGGTGGCTTGTTGTCTCTTGAACTTTACTACAGCTGGTTTAATTCAAAACCTGAGAAAACGAAACACTGAACAGTGTATTGAGTTCAGTTACCCAAAAGTAATCACTGAAACTGAAAACTTCGGTTTTGGTAAAAGATCTGTTTTTATCCCATTTTACTTTTATTGTGTGGTAAAGAGCAGTGTAAATATTCTGCCAAATATCTCCTTTTAGGGGGTAATAATTAGAAATGACACAATGTATACCTTTAAATCAAGGATTTACTACAATAAAGTCTTGTGAAATGTGGACATCATTTAAAATGACTTGTTCATGCAGCTCCTCAGGTTCCTCCTCCTGCATCTCGTAATGGGGCTCGGGAACGCCACCCCCTCCACCCCCTTACCGTCAGCGGGCCACAAACGTCTTCTGAACCCCCTAGTAGAGGAAAGCCCCCTCCTCTCTCCTCTACAGGACGTCAGTCTTCAGGACACACATCTTTTCCTCCTCCTCCTCCTCCACCTGTTAGGAATGGACACACGTCATCTGCCCCCAAGCCCTTTTTTGGTGAGTTCCATCAAACAGATGATGTAATCTTTTTTGGAACATCAGTTCATATCATTGTCTTAGTTGCTAATTTGTTTATTTGTAAGGAAGTTGTCCTATCTGTAGATCAGAACTTTGATTTCCAGCTAGTCCGCCGTACTGTATCTGAAGTCTACTGTGCATCAGCACATGGGAAAAAAAACTGCAGTCAAATGTCCTCTCAGTAATTCAAATGCAGCCCTCTTATTTCCTCATTACACCCATCAACAAAGCCTTCTCAGAACTCAGAGATGTAATGTCAGATAAGTCGTCCTGAAAAATAAGGTCGTCAATTTACCTTACAGTCAGATACTTATCAGTAAATTACAAAAAAAAACAACAACACGCTTTTAATGTTTTTCTTACAGGCTTCCAGTAGACAATAGGCTCCATACACTCACCGGCCACTTTATTAGGTACACCTGTCCAACTGCTCGTTAACACTTAATTTCTAAGCAGCCAATCACATGGCGGCAACTCAGTGCATTTAGGCATGTAGACATGGTCAAGACAATCTCCTGCAGTTCAAACCGAGCATCAGTATGGGGAAGAAAGGTGATTTGAGTGACTTTGAACGTGGCATGATTGTTGGTGCCAGAAGGGCTGGTCTGAGTATTTCAGAAACTGCTAATCTACTGGGATTTTCACGCACAACCATCTCTAGGGTTTACAGAGAATGGTCCGAAAAAGAAAAAACATCCAGTGAGCGGCAGATCTGTGGGCGGAAATGCCTTGTTGATGCCAGAGGTCAGAGGAGAATGGCCAGACTGGTTCGAGCTGATAGAAGGGCAACAGTGACTCAAATAACCACCCGTTACAACCAAGGTGGGCAGAAGAGCATCTCTGAACGCACAGTACGTCGAACTTTGAGGCAGATGGGCTACAGCAGCAGAAGACCACACCGGGTGCCACTCCTTTCAGCTAAGAACAGGAAACTGAGGCTACAATTTGCACAAGCTCATCGAAATTGGACAATAGAAGATTGGAAAAACGTTGCCTGGTCTGATGAGTCTCGATTTCTGCTGCGACATTCGGATGGTAGGGTCAGAATTTGGCGTCTACAACATGAAAGCATGGATCCATCCTGCCTTGTATCAACGGTTCAGGCTGGTGGTGGTGGTGTCATGGTGTGGGGAATATTTTCTTGGCACTCTTTGGGCCCCTTGGTACCAATTGAGCATCGTTGCAACGCCACAGCCTACCTGAGTATTGTTGCTGACCATGTCCATCCCTTTATGACCACAATGTACCCAACTTCTGATGGCTACTTTTAGCAGGATAATGCGCCATGTCATAAAGCTGGAATCATCTCAGACTGGTTTCTTGAACATGACAATGAGTTCGCTGTACTCAAATGGCCTCCACAGTCATCAGATCTCAATCCAATAAAGCATCTTTGGGATGTGGTGGAACGGGAGATTCGCATCATGGATGTGCAGCCGACAAATCTGCGGCAACTGTGTGATGCCATCATGTCAATATGGACCAAACTCCCTGAGGAATGCTTCCAGCACCTTGTTGAATCTATGCCACGAAGAATTGAGGCAGTTCTGAAGGCAAAAGGGGTGCCAACCCGTTACTAGCATGGGGTACCTAATAAAGTGGCCGGTGAGTGTATGTTTATATATATAGGCTAGGGCTGGGCGATATGGCTGAAAACTTTATCACGATATCAGTGTTTCATATCGGTCGATATTCGATAATTATTGAATTTTTTATGACCCATTTAAAATAAGGACCAGGAGAAAAAATCTATTACAATTAAACATTTTTATTTTAAACTTAACCTTCCTCTGATTATAATCCCAAGACAGAAATGTCAACACAACCATGAAAAACTCAAATAATTTAAAACGAGGCTGAATCCAGCTTCTTATCCACAGCTTCTTATTGGTGGAATGGATAGCGTCAATAAGAAGCTGCTAATAAGAAGCTGGATTCAGCCTTGTAATGTACACAGAAGTCACGGTTCGGTTCAGACATCACGGTTCGGTACTATTTTGGTACAAGGGAGTGGAAAGCAAAACAGAAATATAGAAGACATTTTTATAAATGTCTTAAGCCTTGTATTTTTTAAATATGTTTTATTAATAAAGACATACTGTATAGCCGGTTTATCTATAGTGATAATAGTTTTATGTAATTAGTTTATTAAATTAATAAACAATACCTTGAGATATGTTTTGTAATTGTACCTGAATTAATTTAAAACTAATTAGCTATATTTCAGATCAATATATTTGTTTTCCTTAATTTGAATTAACCCGTTATTCTCATCAGAATTATAAATAGATTTCTGTATAAAAAAATACTACCAACACATTTTATTCTCTTTTTTAATGTGTAACTTAAAAATAAACAGATTAGTGCTCTGTTTTGAGGACAAGAAATGGAAACCAATGCGGTTTGATGATGACTGTCAGAGACTATTTTTGTGACACACAGACTGTTTTAAAAAAGGGGTTGGATCTATGTTTTATATGTGTTTTATTGCAAGTATAGGCCTACACAATTATAAGTAAACACTTTGCAGACTGAATGATGTCCTGTATTAACAAAATGACAGCTTATGTTTTTATGTCTTCACTGTTTGATCGCACTCGCGTCGCGTGTCTGTCTCTCCATCTCTCACACACACAAAGTTAGATCGCGCGCACGTGCTTACTCTCTCTCTCACGTGCACACACTCACTCCAGCATTACAATCTTGATATCGCAGCCTGTTCATTATGCTGTGTTCACATCAAACGCGAATAGAGCGAATTATCCAATAATGTCTCACAATTCTAGCCTGCACGGCATGCAGATGAAGGGCACTCATTTTCTGTTTATCGAATCGCGGTTACTGAAGAGGCGCAGCACGAGTGACGAGACATCGAAATGGCGCAATCAAACTGACACCGTTACATGATTGCCTGTTAGCGCGTCACTCCCCACGTCGCTACCAGATAGTGCGTGCCTTTTTTAATGCAACCAAACTTGCTTCGCAACCTGTGATTTCTTCCGTCAAAAAAAAAATATCGAACGTTATATCGAACACATTTTTTATTGATATCGATCACGTGTCTATCGCGATACATATCGTTATCGTTTTATCGCCCAGCCCTACCCTGGGCAATGAAAACAAGTGGCTGAACTGTCTTTGCATTGTAGAACACAGCGTCTTCTCGACATGATGCAAATTAGCGGAAGTATACTTGTTCTAGACTTCAAGTTTACACTTCCGTCTGCACGCGCCATAACTGGGGGCGGCCAATGAGCTAATGTTTTGTATCTATGTCACGACAAAACAGTTAATGACTCGTTTCAAAAACAATTCATTTTATAGACTCAGAGTCGAATCTCACGTTTGAAAGACAATAACTTTATATACGGTGCACTTTCAGGTATAAATCTTTGCAGGATGTTTTCATTCCCTTAGAACTTTAGTCCACACTACATGAACAGTCATTTTCAAAAATCCATGATAGGTGCTCTTTAAAGAGTAACTAAACACTTAACCTACTTTTTTAGTTAATGATCTGTAAGAATGGATCTTTATTAATACCAGTCATTGATTCGAGTAACTTTTTTGGCATTTGTTTATAAAGTGTTCTATTTCTACAATATATGGTGTAAAAGCATCTTAGTGCTGCCCTCTTCAGGTTTAACGGTGGCTACTGCAGTTTAATTTTCCTATTGGATGTTTGTGGTGGTACGTGACACAGCGGTTGTTGGTGACGTCAGGCAAGTTCCATACAAAGAGATGCGTCTCAGGTGCACACCCCCTCCGCTGGGCTCTGCCCACTTTTCCAGCATTTTTCAAATATTGCCAGTCAGGCTCTGACCAGGGGTTTAGTTACCCTTTAAAGGGGCACTTGGCAACTCTAGCCATAGACCTACAAGCTACATTCTACCTTACAAACAAATGGTGCAACGGAATAAAGTAAAGAGTTGGTTACAAACTAGCTTGTAGTTACTAAGCCTCTAGTGTGGACTTTCCGTTACAATTTAAAGGGAAACTCCACTTTTTTTGGAAATAGGCTCATTTTACTACTACCCCAGATTTAAACCATTGGGTTTTACCGTTTTCGAAACCATTCAGCCGATTTTCTGATATTTAGAAGAATATCAGTAACCAGACATATTCTGGTCATATTGACTTCCATAGTAGGAAAAAATACACTATGGAAGTCAATGAGACCAGAATCTGTCTGGTTACTGATATTCTTCTAAATATCAGAAAAATCGGCTGAAAAATTCGAAAACGGTAAAACCGCAAAAGGGAAAAAGAAGGAAACAGCATACATTTAATGTTAATATTTGATCATAAAAGAGCGATATAAGATTTCTAGACCAAAAAAAACAAAGTGTAATTTTCAGGTCATTTTGACCATAGATATCCATAATAAAGGCTAGATGTCTTACGGCGGCATCTCTATCGTCATCACCAGCGGCCATCTTGTCACAGGCAAGCTTTCTGGCAAGCTCTGTGGTTCCTGATGTAAGATGAGTCATCAGCACAAACTCAAAAACCCGTATCTCGTTGAAATCTTGACGGATTTACAATCGGCTTGGTTTCTTACAAATGTTATTAACGTGGCTACAATTGGGATGATTATTTATTTATACACTTATTAGTCATAAGTATGCAGTGTCATAACTACATCTCTGTCGTTTATAACAAACCAAACCATTTGAAAATCAGTAGAAAATTGATCAAGTTATGGTTATTTAAAAAGTACACGCACCATTAAAAGACAATGTTACAAGTTGAGCTGCCTGTGACAATATGGCCGCCAGGTGCGGACTTCGACCTCCATTGGCAAGCAGAGCGGACGTGTCGTCTATCCTTTATAGAGAGCCTAAGTCCCTCCCCTTCCGGTCAACCACCATGGGACCTTATTTCGGAAAAATATTGTGTGGTAGTCAATGGCGAGAGACAACAAATATTTTGATCTTGTTTGAATTGTGCCCTGAATTACACATATGATGTTTGTCAATTTAAAAGACACATTTTAAAGTAATGAAAGTCGCCGTTTGATGTAAAACCGTTGAGGTATAAGACTGTGAAAATAGGTAATTACAAAGACTACAAACCCCAAAGACGCACATTTTCTCTCAATGAAAGAAGCTAACTTTACTGAGGCTAATGTCTGTCATTGTTTCTATAGTCTTACGTTATAATCGTCACGTTACGCCGTCATACCTGAGTGTTTTGTACCAGACCGCACACACACGAGCAGTGGATCTCACTCGTTGTTTTCGCTTCCCGGGAGATGTAGTTCATTGAGCGATTTTCACATAAAACAAATGTTACTCTTCTGTTTTATGACAAACTGTGACGTTTTTGACTTTCAGAATTATCTTTTTAATTGACAAACATCATATGTGTAATTCAGGGCACAGTTCAGACGGAATAAAAAGATAAGTTGTCTCTCGCCATTGACTACCACACATATTTTTTTTCCGAAATAAGGTCCCATGAGCTGGAAGCGGAGGGGCGGGACTTAGGCTCTCTATTATGGATATCTATGATTTTAAACGATCCCCAGGTGGAGCACAAAATAGCTTAGTCATTGATTGCTAATGGTTTTATGTGTTTAACATTTTTGATGTCTCTTCTCAGATGATTTTGAGTCCAAGTACGACTTCCACCCAATAGAGGACCTGCCTCCACCTGAAGAATATAGACCCTTCCAGAAGACCTATCCCAGCAAAAACTACCAGGGTAAAGACCTGATGATGCTGTCTTTGACAGTTTTTTACATCAAGACAAATCTTTACAGATTTTGTTCAACACATTTCCTCACGTCCTCTTTATCTTTCTCCCGCTTTAGCGAGAGGTGCTCCTCCACTGCCTCCTGTTGGAGGAAGATGAACGCCATTCAGGGAAGAGAAGGACCTATAAAGGTGACACAAACGTACATGCTGTATACAGTATAAGTGTGTTTGTCATGTTAATTACACATAAAAATACACTAATAATGTGACATCTTTCTAAGGGAAACACTATTAATAGCTACAAACCACTCCAGAATGCTGTACCTCTAGACCTGAAAACACTGTGCAATATTCCTGTGCTGTCTAGACAATGCACCTTCTGTTATTGTGTCTGATGACAGCGGCACAGCAAATCAAACCAAGGCAGAGTAGACAACTCCACTTAGCGTGAAGCTAGATGTGTACATTCCGCTTGTTTCTTACAGCAACCAAAGTTTTTTATTCAGCGAGAAAATGTGTAGCACTTGTAGATTATCAATGTCTATGCATATCAGATGCAAAGTCTGTATTTCTCTGGACAATCATTTTGTCACTTTTTTGTCCTTACTTTAATTATAGATTTTTTTATGCTTTCCAAATCTATCAAGAATGAGGTAGTTTAAATTGTAAACGTGTTTGCTCACAATACGAAGGCTATGAAACAACCTCGTTTTTTGTTCGTCTGCAGTTGTGTTTTCCTGGTCATGCTACAGAATTAGAGCCAATTCTGTCATATAAGTTTTAAGAGATTTTTTAAAAATATATAAATATATATATATATATTATTAGCTCTATGTTGAATCTAAATTACTTTATAACTGACCAAATACACACTAAGTGCCAGCAGACCTGCAGAAGACTGTGTTTTTGAAATAGTGCCATCTTCTGGATCACCTGCACCCTTTTTCTGGCTTGGTACCACTGTTTCTAGGTCATTTATAGATTGCCTTTCTATTTTAAACCTAAAATGAATTTCAGGAAATAAATTTCAGTAGTTTTTGTATAAAACACTACAGGTTTTTCTAATTGGCTTATTTTAATTGTGTTGCATTATATAATATGTTATAAAGTGACCAAGTGTGTTAATAATGTTCAGGCACTTCTGGCCGTAGAAGCTACTATAGGGATTTGGTGACCAATCAGTCTGATTTGTAAATGCCATTTTATCTGTTTCTGAATGTGTTCAAATTCATGTCAACATAATTGTGAAATAAAAGCTGGAAAAGGGAATTATAATTTGATTGTACTTCTTTACATAAAATACATATCTATCTTAAAATGATATGTTAAATACTCTGCTTTATGAATAATTGGTCTTTACAGTATTTTTGCATTCAGATAGTGTTGTTACATGTATTGTGTTACACATATTTTGCAGCTTACAACAGAGAATCGAATATCGTTGAAGTCACATTTGCATCTTTTTTTTTCCCTAGCAGATGAATGATAAAACACTGATAGCCAATCAAAACCCTTCCTAAGTGAATTAAAAATAAACATTCCATGTGATTGGTGTCCATGCTAATATAGTTATCATGCGTGGTGTTAAAGGGTTAGTTCACCCAAAAATGAAAATTCTGTCAGTATTTACACACAGACCTCATTCCCCATTGACTACCATAGTATGTATTTTTCCTACCAGTCAATGGGGAATGAGATCTGTGTGATTAAAACATTCTTCCAAATATCTTCCTTTGTGTTCAGCAGAACAAATAAACACATAGAGGTTTGGAACAACATGAGGGTGAGTAAATACTGACAGAATTTTCATTTTTGGGTGAACTAACCCTTTAAGAAATGGGTTTTGATACAAACAATAAATAACATGAAAGATGTGGTGTTTTTGTGCAAGTTATAATACATTGCACAAAATTGATTATAACCAGATTCCATTTGGACATCCCAGCATCCGACGAGGGTTACATACGATAACCGAGACGGTCCCTTTCGTAGTCACTCCGAGTTCAACACCAGTGCCAGGCCTGTGAGTAAGGGGCGGAGCTTAGGTTTGAAACCTAATAACGCCACCTAATGTAATTTGGAGGGTATTTTACCCATGAAACAGCTTTTATTGAACATGAAACGTTCTACTCTCTATGTATGTGTGTTATGATGCAACATTACAGTACAATAAGCATTTTAAAACATTGATTTTGTGTAATATAATTGTATATAGTTTCAGTTATCCGTTGAAATTTTATTATGAGTTACTTTCTGATCATGATGGTGAAAAAATAATACTTGAAACTTAAGGGCATTCTAATGTACAACAGTTTAATCATTTTAATTAAGCAGTTTATACATACATGTAGATTTATGAAGTTAACACCTTTGTTTTTTAGTTTTTATGAAGTGGTTAACTTTGTAAAATAATAATGAAACTCTTCATTCTCATACATAATGATGATTCTTCAGTTAGGGGCATTTATGATTATGCTTAAGGTTAATTAAGCTTTCATTAATGGATACTCATATCTAGCTGAAGGATTATGTATTATGAAGTTTTTGTTGTTCAGAACAAAAAAACATTTACAGATTCTAATGGCGAGGTTATCTGATTTACCTTCAGCATGTCTCTCGTATATCGGCACAGCATCCTAATTCTGTGTTTCTCCATGTTCTCCATGTGTTTTCATCTGTGTTTAAAGACTGAACAGAAGTCATGAAATAACAAATCTGATCCTGTCCTTAATTAAACTTCAATCAATTGTGTTTTGAAATAACGTGTTTCACACACGTTATTTCGAAACGCAATTGATTGAATTGATTAATTAAGCTTTCATTAATGGATACTCATATCTAGCAGAAGGATTATGTCAAGTTTTTGTTGTACAGACCAAAAAAACATTTACAGATTCTAATGGCAAGGTTATTTGATTTACCTTCAGCATGTCTCTCGTATGTGGACACAGCATCCTCAACCTCCATAGGGTGATCCTGACCCTGATCCTCAACCTCCATAGGCTGATCCTGATCCTCAACCTCCATAGGGTGATCCTGACCCTGATCCTCAACCTCCATAGGCTGATCCTGATCCTCAACCTCCATAGGGTGATCCTGACCCTGATCCTCAACCTCCATAGGCTGATCCTGATCCTCAACCTCCATAGGGTGATCCTGACCTTGATCCTCAACCTCCATAGGCTGATCCTGACCCTGATCCTCAACCTCCATAGGGTGATCCTGACCCTGATCCTCAACCTCCATAGGCTGATCCTGACCCTGATCCTCAACCTCCATAGGCTGATCCTGACTCTGATCCTCAACCTCCATAGGCTGATCCTGACTCTGATCCTCAACCTCCATAGGCTGATCCTGACTCTGATCCTCAACCTTCATAGGCTGATCCTGACTCTGATCCTCAACCTTCATAGGCTGATCCTGACCCTGATCCTCAACCTCCATAGGTTGATCCTGACTCTGATCCTCAACCTCCATAGGCTGATCCTGACTCTGATCCTCAACCTCCATAGGCTGATCCTGACTCTGATCCTCAACCTTCATAGGCTGATCCTGACTCTGATCCTCAACCTTCATAGGCTGATCCTGACCCTGATCCTCAACCTCCATAGGTTGATCCTGACTCTGATCCTCAACCTTCATAGGCTGATCCTGACCCTGATCCTCAACCTCCATAGGCTGATCCTGACCCTGATCCTCAACCTCCATAGGGTGATCCTGACCGTGATCTGAGCTGCCTTTCGGGTTACAGGAAGAGGGCGCGGACGCCACCCCAACACTATTTGTCCTAATTCTCTTTCTCGCAGGCTCCTCGTCCCAAGTGAGAACTCCGTTTTTTTTCTTGCAGGTGGTAACAGTTCTTCTCCATGTGTTTCATCTGTGTTTAAAGATTGAACAGTTCACATTATTTCAAAACGCAATTGATTGAATTGATTAATTAAGCTTTCATTAATGGAAACTCATATCTAGCTGAAGGATTATGTTTTATGAAGTTTTTGTTGTTCAGAACAAAAAACATTTACAGATTCTAATGGCGAGGTTATCTGATTTACCTTCAGCATGTCTCTCGTATATCGGCACAGCATCCTCAATTTTGTGTTTCTCCATGTTCTCCATGTGTTTTCATCTGTGTTTAAAGATTGAACAGAAGTCATGAAATAACAAATCTGATCCTGCCCTTAATTAAACTTCAATCAATTGCGTTTTGAAATAACGTGTTTCACACACGTTATTTCAGAAATCGCAATTGATTGAATTGATTAATTAAGCTTTCATTAATGGATACTCATATCTAGCAGAAGGATTATGTCAATTTTTTGTTGTACAGACCAAAAAAACATTTACAGATTCTAATGGCAAGGTTATCTGATTTACCTTCAGCATGTCTCTCGTATGTGGACACAGCATCCTCAACCTCCATAGACTGATCCTGACCCTGATCCTCAACCTCCATAGGCTGATCCTGACTCTGATCCTCAACCTCCATAGACTGATCCTGACCCCTGATCCTCAACCTTCATAGGCTGATCCTGACTCTGATCCTCAGCCTCCATAGGCTGATCCTGATTCTGATCCTCAACCTTCATAGGCTGATCCTGACTCTGATCCTCAACCTTCATAGGCTGATCCTGATGCTCAACCTCCATAGGGTGATTCTGACCCTGATCCTTAACCTTCATAGGCTGATCCTGACTCTGATCCTCAACCTTCATAGGCTGATCCTGACTCTGATCCTCAAACTTCATAGGCTGATCCTGACTCTGATCCTCAACCTTCATAGGCTGATCCTGACTCTGATCCTCAACCTTCATAGGCTGATCCTGACTCTGATCCTCAACCTTCATAGGCTGACCCTGATCCTTAACCTCCATAGGGTGATCCTGACCATGATCTAAGCTGCCTTTCGGGTTACAGGAAGAGGCGCGGACGCCACCCCAACACTATTTGTCCTAATTCTCTTTCTCGCAGGCCCCTCGTCCCGAGTGAGAACTCCGTTTTCTTTTCTTGCAGGTGGTAACAGTTCTTCTCCATGTGTTTTCATCTGTGTTTAAAGATTGAACAGTTCAGGTAATTTCAAAACGCAATTGATTGATTTGATTAATTAAGCTTTCATTAATGGATACTCATATCTAGCAGAAGGATTATGTCAAGTTTTTGTTGTACAAAAAAAAACATTTAAAGATTCTAATGGCGAGGTTATCTGATTTACCTTCAGCATGTCTCTCGTATGTGGACACAGCATCCTCAACCTCTATATGCTGATCCTGACCCTGATCTGAGCTTCCTTTCGGGTTACAGGAATGGGCGCGGACGCCACCGCAACACTATGCGTCCTAATTCTCTTTCTCGCAGGCCCCTCGTCCTGGAGTGATCTCCGTTTTCTTTTCTTCGTAACAGTTCTCCATGTGTTTTCATCTGTGTAAAAAGATTGAACAGAAGTCATGAAATAACAAATCTGATCCTGCCCTTAATTAAACTTGCGTTTTAAAATAATGTGTGTGAAGGTTTCTAATGATAATTAATGACACGTGATTCTAGGAACAGAAAATCCCCCTATTCTTCAATAATGAATGGCCATAATTAGGTTAAAGTGTTTTTGAAGCACAGAACTGTAGTTAACAAAACCAATTACCAGTTACATGTCTCATAACATGTTCATTTGATTTACCATCAGTGCTTCTCTCAGTAGTCTGGTCCTGCACTTGCTGAAGCTGACCTGGGCTGGCTAATGTTTTAGAGGAATGAAAAGATGGCAGCTTCTCAAAACTATTCTTTCTCTCCTGACAATCATTTCTCTCACTAAGCACGGTCATACTGATGGTACAAAAAAAGAAGAACGAAAAACAATGTTATTATTAACATAAACAAACTTAAGAGATTTGACTTCAGATTTTTTTTCTTATGCCACAAAAGATGAACATATCAAAACAAATGAAAGAAAAAAGAAAGACTTTCAAAGTCATTTGGAGCTGATATTAGGCTCAGTACCTTAAAACATCCGTTGAAAATAGTTTTCTCCAAGCGGTTTAAGTCCTGCTGAAGGAGGGGTCCAATCTGATGGCAGCTTTCTGTTAAGAACAATAGAAGAGAGAGAAAGAGAGTCAGATTATAAACTTGCTGTCTTTGTAATAATAAACTGTCAGATTTGCTAATCTGTAAGGTCACAAAATCCGGAAAAATTCCTGCATTATCAACAAGCATCAAATTTTTGGCTCAAAATGTCCTCTATTAAAAGATACATAATTAATAGTTAGAAAAATATTTAAAGGGTGCCATGAGGACTTTGAGCGGTGGCAACACCAAAGCAAGCATCCATGGACATCCATGGATAATTCTTATGGCTTCATGGGCTGACTGTCATACACATTTGGATAAATGAATGTGCAAAACAGCAGAATTAACACAAAAAAATCATCTATACTGTTTAATAGTTTCTTTTTATTCGCTTTGGTACTATTTTCACAAGTAAGGTGTACATTTTCAAAACTCTTAGTGCTAATATCACAACAGATCATCAAAAGTGCACTTTTTTCAAACATTTCATCATGTTTTCAACTGTGTTAGTACAATTCACACAATCACAAAGTGTCCTTTTCACAACACAAAATAAGTGTTTCATCTACATTATTGTTTCGTTCACAGTAACTGCCTTTCATAAAGCTCTTCATATCAAACTTTTGATTTGCATCTCTTTTTGTTCAGTTTAATACTTTTGTCTATTATTTAATCCAACAGATCTTAACGGTTAATCAATTAATCATTTGGTAAACCTATAGATTTTCATTTCAGCAATATACAGTATATGGATTTTGAGAACTACAGATATAAAATGTGTGTTTGTATGAATATTTAAATTACATGTAACCACACATGATGAATACTCGTTATAGCTAATTGATTTCCCATAGTGGTAACCACAATTGCCCTCTATATACAGTAACATTCATTGTGATGTGGACGAGAATCTATGGCCAAATGCTCAGGACAGGCTTGATCCAAATTACTGTAATTTAATGTGTGCACTAAATGTTATGTTTTGTTCTCATTTAGTTACATTTCATTATAGAAAGTATACCTATGCTATCAATTATATCAGCTGGACTGACGAAGGTAAGAGATGGCTGCTCAAAACTCTCCATCCTCCTTCTCTTTCTCCCCGGCTCCTCGTAAAAATTCTCCTTCTTTATCCTCAACTTTCTCTGGGGACTCATGTTTCTTTTAAAAGCCATGATAATTTCCATTCGAAAACAGCAGAATTATCATCAACAAAACTGAGTCGCACAATGGATCGCCTTTTTAAAGCTGTGTCTGAAATCGCTCCCTATCCACTATATAGTGCACTATATCGGGTGTCGGCCATTTTGTAGTGGTGTCCGAATTCTGAGTGAACGACATCATTCCCTACATTCATTCACTACTTTTACCCACAATCCTCTCTGAATTCGAGTGTACCGTACACTTGCTGAAGCCCTATTTCCCACAATCCAATGCGGAGAGAACTGAGATTACATACGTCCAGTGGAGGATTTGAAAAACATCCGTTAATCGTCGTTAGGAAGCGAATTCATTTGAATATAATAACGGTCGCCGGAGGGCGCTCAACGACACGTCATCTGTGAACGTGAGAGTTATAATTTCAGTCGATGAAACAACAAAGCTGGCACGGAGGTATATATATAATTACAAAATAAAGTCATTATGATTGTTATTGTTGTATATACTATTTTATAAAGTAGGTAATGTAAGATAAAAGGAGTTTTATGACGAAGCCTTTTCTGCGACAGCTCCAACTCTCCGACGCACAATGTAAACGTCAGCGTCCGAATTCACTCACTCCATCTCGTTCACTCCTTGCAGATATAGTGCACTCAAATGCCATACACTATATAGGAATTAGTGAATGAGTGAACGAGTGAGCGGTTTCAGACACAGCTTAACTGTTGAATAATTCCACGCTCGGGGCTTCATTATGAGGTCATACATGTTATTTTTCAAACGAGACTGTGTGACGCACATTTAATGGCAAACGCGCGCGCGTACACGTGATGACTCTTTGCGTCACAAAATAAAACGTCACAAAATAGAGTGCCGAAGTGATGACGTCACTTTGTAGGACAACTCGGAAGCTAGCGGCGCATGGGTTCCCTCGATTCGAAAAGCAATGCATTTTCCCCATAGACTTTTGGAAAATCGCTAAAAACAAGATCTGTGTTTAACAAAGGGTTGTGACCCTTACACGTTTTGTCTAGCAAGATAATCTTTACAAGTTAATCCAAAATGTATACATTTTTAAGCCTGTATAAAGATTTTAAAAAACACAATCAGACACAATAAAGTAAAAAAAAACACAATCAGGCTATAACTGTGTGTTCTATGTCATAGATCAAAACGTGAAAATATTTAGAGGCTCTGTTCACCACAGACCTTATTTCAGGAGATTTAGCAAAAACCCATTCAAAAATCCCATAGGCTTTAGAGCGAGGGAACCGTAATGCTAAAATGCTAACTCACTTCCGCGTTTTGGCCTACAGAGTGACGTCGTAACTTCGGCACTCTATAAAACTAGATAGAGCACGCTCTCCCCTTGGCGAGACTGTTTTGTATTTGTTTGAATGTTTTTTTTTTTGTTTTTTTTTTTGTATATTGTTATGTATATTTTTGTATATTGTAATGTATTTTTTGTTAAGTTGTTGTATTTTGTGATGTGATATGTACTGGTTTTCTTTGCAATAAAAAAAAAAAAAAAAAAAAAAAAAAATATATAGAGCACGCTAGCATCTACGTTGGATCTCACTTTTTTTTCTTTTTCTTTTTTATTCAACAATTGCACAGTTTACATGAACATTCCTCTCCATTATAAAAAAAATAGGCTACATTGTGCAGTTTCCAATATTGCGGTATAACATAAAACATAAACAAAGACTTACATCACATTTTGCCAAGGGTAGTACAGATTTACAAAAAGATATTAAATTGTTTACACATATTCACAGTTTTTGTTGCCTTTTGATTAAGAGAATGCTTAATCGTGTTGACATATTGCTTGACCTCATTAATAAAAGCAATAAAAGATATTATGGAATGCGCAAACTTACATTTATGAATGTAGAATTTTGCCAAGAGAATAATCAGATTAATAATAAAAAGATTAATAATAAAAGTTTCATTAGGCTTAGTCTTAGTTCTGTTGAGGTCATAAAGGCCAAAAAGGACATCCTTCCAAAATAATTAGAAATTTTTCTCAATTTTTTCTGCAATAAAATTACAAATGTCAGACCAGAGATTTTGGACAAAAGGGCATTGCCAAAACAAATGGGTTACTGTTTCAACACTCTTAGAACAGAAAGTGCACATTACATCAATGTCTTTTTAAATTTTTTTGACAAATGATCATTAGATGGGTAAAACTTATGAATTATTTTAAATGAAATTTCTCTAATTTTGTTGGTCAGCAAATATCGGTTGGGTAAGAGCCAGACCTTCCTCCAGTCAATGTTTTGCACAATTTTTTTCCAGTATGGAATCACATATGGGACTGTAAAAGAATCTGCTTTGAACAGGGATCTAATTATTTTATTGTTCTTACTATTGTTACAGAAAAAAAACAAATCTTACCAACTGAAGTGTCAGTCAGTAGTGTTAAGGTTGGTTGTTGTGTGTCCAATCTTGGTTGAGCTCTATATAACATGCAAACACCAGAAGAAATTGCTCCAAAGACTTTGGCATAATCTACAGGAGACACAGGAATGTTGTATTCTTCTAGAAACTCTTTATAAGAGTAAAGAAAACCCTCCTTGTTAAATAATTTGTCAACAAAAATAATGTTATTATTCGCTTTGGTACTAATTTCACAAGTAAGGTGTACATTTTCAAAACTCTTAGTACAAAAATCCAAACTGATCACACTTGTAACGCAGCTAGTCATTCTTTCAAAACCTGATGTAATGCTTTCAGTCAGTTGCACATGTTTTCAGTCCACATAATCATTATTTCAAACACAAGATTATTGTAATATGTAATGAGAACATTTGGTTTAATCACTGAAATACAACAATATGATCTTCTTTCAGTTTAGTACTTTTAACAATCAGTTCATCCAACAGCAAACAATGCAAGATACATGTTTTAAATCGGCCTTAGAAGTGCTGAAATGAATATGCTACAGTACTGTAAAAGACAGATTACACAGTTTTACTGTAACATTAAGCAATACACTTACAGTACCCAACATTTACATAATCTATAATTTCCAAATATCCATCATATATGTAATCAAGTGAAGGATCAATGAAGACATCCTCTACAATCATTTAGGCAAATTATAGTTTTTATTTTTCAGATATAATTGTAACATAATGAAATGTAACTAAATGAGAACATAACATTTAGTGCACACATTAAATTACAGTAATCTGGATCAAGCCTGTCCTGAGCATTTGGCCATAGATTCTCGTCCACATGAATGTCACTGTATATAGTGGCCAATTGTGGTTACCACTATGTGAAATCAATTAGCTATAACTAGTATTCATCATGTGTGGTTACATGTAATTTAAATATTCATACAAACACATTTTATTTCTGTAGTTCTCAAAATCCATATACTGTATATTGCTGAAATGAAAATCTATAGGTTTACCAAATGATTAATTGATTAACCATTAAGATCTGTTGGATTAAATAATAGACAAAAAAATTTAACTGAACAAAAAGAGATGCAAATCAAAAGTTTGATAGTAAGAGCTTTATGAAAGGCAGTTACTGTGAATGAAACAATAATGTAGATGAACACTTATTTTGTGATGTGAAAAGGATACTTTGTGATTGCGTGAATTGTACTAACACAGTTGAAAACATGATGAAATGTTTGAAAAAAGTGCACTTTTGATGATCTGTTGTGATATTAGCACTAAGAGTTTTGAAAATGGACACCTTACTTGTGAAAATAGTACCAAAGTGAATAAAAAACTATTAATAATAATAAGCTGTGATAATAATTTAATAATTGATCTTTACAATGTAACTGAATCAACACTGAACTGACTTTCAATTCTGAATCAAACTTAAACAGAGTTTCCTGTTATCACTATAAAGCTGCATTGAAACAATGTTTTTAAAGTGTTGTATAAGTGACTTGACCATTATTCACAGAAATCTTGACATTATTTTAATAATCTTTTTTAAAACTGCCCTTCATATAGGCTAAAACACAAAATGATATCTTGACAGGTCAGTAGGATCATTTATTAGGCTAATGAATGTCAAATCAAACAAATCCCAGTCAAAGAAATAAAGCTGAATTACACTAGTGGGCCCATATTCTTAATGAAAGGGGTTGATATAGTCACCATGCCTATAATAATGAGGAAATGTAGCCTGTAGTGTAACTTCAGATGAAATTTAATATTTAGATATATTTATATAAGATTTCATTTAATCTTAATACATTGTTAACCATTTAAACTGTTCTATGGTCAAGAAAAACAATTATTTAAACCCTATAACCGCTTACAATACATCGGCCTATTAAAACCGTCACATTTCTAACATACAAATCTATTGTCTATGGTTTCAGATGCCTGCCCTGTGGCTTCCAGGTGGCATCAAGTCAATCCCATAATGCCTTGATGCAGCGCATGCGGACAGGAACAATTTTATGGACATTTTTCTAGTTGGAAACTAAAATATGATAAAGAGAGAACAGTTGTTTACAAAATGTTCATGACAGAGACTTTATTTGTCATGTAGCCTAGGGGTGACCATATTTTGATTACCAAAAACCAGGACACTCTGCCCAGCAAACAGATCGGCCTACTCAAATGATATTCGAAGTTTACTCAAAGATCCCTTATTCATTTTTAATACATTTAAAGTAGGTTATGCCTCCTCTGTATGGATAGAAAATGGTTATATTGTTATATGAAAACAGGACATGTCCTGGGAAAACAGGACAGTTGGACACCCTAATATAGCCTATATATATATATATATACTGTACATATATATATGTATGTACATGTACATGTGTATATATATATATATATATATATATATATATATATATATATATATATATATATATATATATATATTAAGAATGGTACAGCAGCTTGCTTTAAGTACTCTAATTCAAAACAAGTTTTTTGAGATAGGTAAATGCGATAGAAAATGGTAAAGTACCACCAGCGTGAGTTAAAACTAATGTATAAGAGTGTACAAATATGATTTCCTTTTCTTTATGCCGCATTTGAAAACTGCAGTTTAAATAAACCATTTTAATATTTCCCGGGAAATTCTTTCCGCCAAAAACGCCAACAAAGATACAATATACGCGCCTTTACAGTCAAGTCAGTGGGGAAGGGACTGATAAGAATCCTATTGGTTCCTTAAAACAAGAGGGACTTGGGCAGCCAATGACATGCGTTGTCACCGATCAACGTCACACGCCGGCGCCTCAGCTGTTTAGAGGAGGAGTTCACAACAACACATTTGGCGCTAGTTTGACGGTGGGTTAGTGTGGTGAGGAGCATTGTGGCTTGGTGAAAATATTACAGCGATTGTCAATACAATTTCAACTTTATTCAGGTAAGACATTCAATGTGTTCATTCTCTGGACCTTAAGAAATTGCTAGGTTGTAGTTTATTGTAAATAAACTGCATTTATTCAGTGTTATTCAGCGCTTGAACAAACAGCTTGGCGCCAAATGACCCACGACAGAAACTACTCGCATTCAGTTTACAGTGTTTGTAACGTTAGGCGATCTGCACGTGTTTTGCAACAAACGCACCCTTTTAATTTGTAAATTGTACTTATTATTATTGCATAAATTTGTCGTGAATTAGAGCTGACATGGAAGCATTGTGTGCGTGAGCAAAATAAAGAACCACAAAGCACTTGTACTGTAGGGTCAAACCCGTCAAATGGAAGGAACATGTGTGATTCGGAACAAAAAAATAATTACGTCTTTGTAAGACTTGTTGCTATTAAACTAAACAACCCCAACAGGTTTTCATCACACACCCCAGAGTCTACAGGAAAAACAACACATACTTGCTAAATTCCTTACGGTTTCCCTGTTTTCTCCTCAAAGTAACAGTTTTAATGCAACCGATTTTCTAAAATCAAAATAGGAATGCTGACACTGAATAAATGGCAAACTATTAAAGTTTTGTGCATTGCAGATCATCATCACTGTGCTTTTCTTTACAGATCTTCTTCCTGCTTTTAAACTGAAAATGCCCAGCACTCGCTCACAGAAGCAGCCCACCCTTCAGTTCCCTAGAAGGAAGTCTTCCAGATTGGGTTCTGGACCTAAAAGCTCCTCCGAGAATCCTCCAGTGGATGTCCAGTCCACCCCTCTGTCCCCTAGAAAGACAAATGGGGATTCGCTTGGTGTCTGTCAGTCTCCCAGAAACTCTGTGTTGAAAAACACCTCTCTGTCTGAGCGGCTCCCCCTGAGTCCCCGGAAGCGCACAGGTGTTTAAATCATCACCTTCAAACGACCCATCTTGGTTGCTGTGCTTATTGTAATGTGGTGTGCTTGATCTTTTATTTATGAAGCTCTTGTTGGTGTTTCAGGTGATGAAAACGGATGTAACCTCTTACCTTCTTATGCTTGGCTCTCCGCCTAAGCAGCGCTGCGACTCCTCTGTGCTCCCCTCGTAAACTGTCCTTCAGATGAGAACACGCTGGTCTTCTCCTCACCTCCACGTCCCACCCCGTCCTCACCGAAAATTCCCCTGTCTCCTATCTCTCGCCCATCGCCAAAACGGCTGCATGAGACCCCCTGTACCAACCCGATCTCCGTACAGGAGGAAAGATCCCTGTTACTCGACTGTTTCCTGTCAAAAGTAAGTTTTAAAAATGTTCACACATTGTCACACATTTGACACTTGATAATTGATCCATGTCGTTATTCCTGTAGAATCGGGTTATCAGAGCATAAAGCAGGCTCTTCACACTGCAGTGCCCGAACGTCTTCTCTCTCGTGAGGCAGAGAGAGCTGCCATTGCCTCCTTTCTGAGAATCATGTAGTGGCAGAAAAGCCCTCCAGCCTCTATATCTCTGGAGCTCCTGGCACAGGCAAGACCGCCTGTCTAAACTGTGTCCTTCAGGAACAAAAGGTGAGCTCAAGAGAAAATATGGGTTTATGCAAAAAAAAAATCATATTTAAAAATACTCTTAAGTTTGGGGTCAGTAAGAATCCTTTTGGAAGATATTAACTTATTTTCAGCAAGGATGCATTAAATTGATCAAAAGACCTAGAGCATTTCTATTAAATGCTATTCTTAGTATTTTTCTACTCATTAAAGAGCATTGTGAAAAAAAAAAACAGGTTTATTGATTGAATAAGAAATGTTTCTTGAGCAGGATATTAAATTGCCATGTCATGTGACACTGTAGTAATTAGAGATGCACCGATTACAGTTTTCTAGGCCGATCCCGACTTGAGTTTGACCTGCCGAGACCGATTTTATCTGATTCTGATTTCATTTTTTTTTTCAAACCACTTTAAAGCACACACTAGAGGAGATATCTTCTCTTTAATAGAACATTTTACATAGAACTTTTTTTGAATAGATCATCATTATAAAATGGAAGTATATAAATTACTCCTGGTGTGAGAAATTCACACACATCTAAAGTTTGAAAAAATTTGATATTTTTAGCAAACTAAACTTCTGTATGAAAACGGGTAATGGCAATAAAATAATATAGAAATAAAAAAGAAAAATAAAATAAATATAGCCTTGCTTGCAGTATAAAAATATTTCTCACACACACACACCGGCCTATTGCAATCACTTGTACATCAATGACAAGTTATATTTCTCAAACAGTTCTTGTCTCATATGCCACATGTCCAGCCAGGCTAAACAGGACAAGTGGAGCATGTGCAGGGAAACGATTGGGAAATAATAAAAACAAGTTTGAATGGGTACATTTTCTATAAATATTTCAGTCTTCGTTTTCTTTTCTGACATAGCCTAGCCTACTTCAGTTCTTGTTAAAACACTTTTTGGATGAAATCATTTATTTTGTCCATCAAAAGTGTCTTTCTACTTTAATTGAGCGCAGTAAAAACTAGACTCGGTGCCGAAACCCAGGCTTCACTGCTTTTCTGGCTCGCGGTGTGAATGCACTTATTGATTAACATGCACGCCGAACAAAAAACAAAACGTGCTGCTCGTGTGACTTGTGAAAACGGCCATAGTTCACGAGGTTTACTACATGTGCGTTCCGTGTGCATGTGTGATGGTGATGTTGCGCAATGTTAATCATGCGGCGCCCGAGTGCATTTGACCGGCATAAAAATCTAATTAGGTCAGACTTACCGGCCAGTCCCCGATAATGATCGATCACGTGAAAATCGGCTGATTCTGGTCACCAGCCGATCAATCGTCGCATCTCTAGTAGTAATGATGCTAAAAAATTTTGCTTTGAAATTAAAAAAAAATTTGGAAAACAGTAATTTTACATTTTAAGAACAATTTTGACGTTTTTAAAAACAAAAACATTTGAATGGCAATGTACATCTGATTTAATATTTCAAAGCAGAGAAATGTCTGTGTTATGTGAAATTGTGAAACATGAAATTTATAGCAAGAAACAACTGTGCTTGGAAAATAGTCATCTGACCTCTTCTGTTTCCAGGCTCTGTTGAAAGGAATTCAGACTGTGCTCATCAACTGTATGAATTTGCGCAGCTCTCATGCCATCTTTCCATTGCTGGGAGAGAGACTGGGTGTTCCCAAGGGCAACAGTGAGGCTCGAGCTGGAGAAACACCTGACCAGCTCTGGGCCCACTGTGTAAGTCAGCTCGCATTCAGATTCAGATGCTTATTTGCATGATTTGTTTCAAGTTTTTAGACTAGTTTTTAGGCCTTGTTCATGTGATTTAAATCTTATTGTGGTGGTTTTTTTATGTGCAACAGGCTTTTGGTTCTCGATGAGATGGACCAGTTGGACAGCAAGTCTCAGGAGGTTCTCTACACGATCTTTGAGTGGCCTTACCTGCCCAAATCTCGTGTTTGTCTAATTGGTAAGATTGTTATAACAAATTTGTTGACATTAAAGATGCAGTTAGTGATTTCTTAGAAACAGTGTTGATATTTGAAATCAACCCAAACAAACACATCCCATTGGCAAATTAACACTTCTCAAAAAAGAGCAGGTGATGAAAGAACATGCCGTTTAAGTCTGATCCATTTACTACAGCGTTCTCAGAAATCCCTTTTTTCCCACTGATTTCTGCTAATGTTCTTCTTCGCAAAGCGGATTGCACTGAATGTCTGCTCACATGTGAACTTTGACCCCTTAGGTATTGCTAATGCATTGGACCTGACGGACCGTATCCTGCCTAGACTCCAGGCAAAACCACATTGCAGACCCAAACTGCTCAACTTCCCTCCTTACAGTCGTGAGGAGCTCAATGCCATCGTCCAAGACCGGCTCACACAAGTATGCCTGCTCACATATTTAGTTATTTGCTCTTATCCAGTCTCACATTCTGAGGTATGAAAACATGGGCTTGTTTGTGCGTTTAGGTATCAGGTGAAGGTGTTCTGGATGCCGCGGCAGTTCAGTTCTGTGCCAGGAAAGTCTCAGCAGTGTCAGGAGATGCTCGCAAAGCACTCGATATCTGCAGGTAAGGGAACGGGCTCTACTGCCTAATCTCCGGCACAAGTGTTGACCGTTAGTTTTGTGAGGTTCTCACACATCTGTCTGTTCTTCAGGAGGGCTGTGGAGATTGTGGAAGCGGATGACCGGTCTAAAACGACGTCCGAACCTGCGGCTAGCCCTAAAGGTATGAATTACTGTACAAGATGTAGTGGAAAATAAGTCGCACCAGAGTATAATCATTGTTGAAAGGAAGAAAAACAAGTCGCATCTAGTTATATTAGGGTGATTCTTCAACTATGGTACTCTGAGATAGACAATTTCAGAAAATAAAAACATTTCTACAAAAGTTTTTTAGTATCAGTTGGTTTCTCAATCTCTCTAGAAACCTTCCCTTAGTTGGGTGCGATGATTTGTATTGAATTTTATATATATATATTAGTGCTGTCAAACGATTAAAATATTTAATCACGATTAATCGCATTAATGTCATAGTTAACTCGCGATTAATCGCACATATTTATCTGTTCTAAATGTCTCTTGATTTCTTCTTATTACATTATTATTTTTCTCATTTTAATGCTCTTATCAACATGGAAAAGTGGATTGGCTTGTTTAGTGCAAATGTTTTTATTATTATTATTATTATTGAAAATAGCATTGGAATAGTGTTCAATTTCACACTAACATAAATAATCTCTCACACAATGTAACACTGTCTATCAATAAAAGAGTGAAAGAAATACTGACGAGGTCCTTATATTGACGAGGGGGTGGAGAATTCGCATCATCTGTGTTTGTGTGTGTGTGTTTGCTTGGCCATCATCAAGTGGTGTTTCAGACAGGACGTGCTGCGGTGATGATAGCTCAGTTTACAACGACAAAACACACAGATCACTTGGTCTTGTCAATGGGACAATTTAGCGACTTTTTAAAAGTAAACTTTCCATTCAGAATCTTCAGGGCATCCATTTCGGCGTCTCGCGCTCATCATCCACTCAAAACGTAACGTTACTATTTGGCCGGCTCGCAAGCCGAAACGAGTGTGTGCGGCACAAACAGTCCTCGCGCTGCGATCTGAAACACATTCATTTCAATGGCTTGCGCTGCGCGAGGACGTTTCGTTGCTTCTTCGACCAAAGCGCAAGCGGATCTAGCTAGTTTGAAAACAAAACAACAGGCACGACGCACACACTTGTTTGGGCTTGCAGAGCCGGCTTTGAGTGGATGGCGAGCACAGAGACGCCAAATGGATCAGGACGCATGCCGCGTCCTGTTGCAAAAGCATGTGAATAAACTAAAAGTTTGCTAGGACAAAAAGACCGTTAATCGCGCGATAAAAAATTAACGCCGTTAAAATGGGTTTGCGTTACACGCCGTTAATAACGCGTTAAACTGACAGCCCTAATATATATATATAGGCATTTTTATCTGACAGCCCAAGAAAACGCCCAAGTTCTCTTATTTACCTACAATATTGTAGCAATAATAAAATATTTCTTGCCACCTTAACTTAACTAATTGTATGTTTTTTGTTTTTACATTAACGTTTTAGTATTTTAGCCCAAATTATTTGGCTGTTTAGCACGAACAATGTCATTTCCACCACAACCTGTCTTTACCACCACAATGAACACCGTGGTGGAAATGACATTTCCCCCTTTTCTTCTAAAATATCATGTTATGTTAGCCTGTTAATATTAGTTTCACAGTTAGCATTTAATATACACAAATTACACATTATCAAATTAATTTTATCCAGTTATTTTTATGTCCATGTGAAATATGAGCCGTTTGGAAATGACGGCCAATAAACAGTCTCAATTTTAGTCAAATTTACCTTGATTTGTCTTCTATTCTTTACCCCTAAAGAGGTCACCCTTTCACCCAGCCATGTGTTCACTGTGGAGTGTCTATTGCTATGGTTACCAAGTATTCAAACCTAAAACAATGATCCCAGGATTCTATTTTGTACAGTGTGGCGGAAATGACCGTGAACCCAAGGGACAAGGGTTCTACTTATGAAAAATATAAGAAAATGTGAATAAATATTGCAATATATATGTAAAACTAAAATACACATTATTTTATAATTTCTAATTAAAATCTACATTATTTAAATATTTAATTTAGAATTAAGCGAGGTTGAAGGTACAAAGTCTGACTTAGGGACAGGGGAAAACAGAAAAATCATGCATAAAAGGCCTCATATTATATATTAAAAAGAATGACTGAACCATGATACATTTTTTATAAGTTCCCCTTAGGGTGAAGTAAGTCTGACAAAAACAAAAAAGAAGAAATGTTTTTTAGATTTTATTTCATCCAGGGACAAGAAAAGTACCATAGTTTAAGAATCAACCATTAACTAGATTATATTTATATTCTAGGAAGTACAGTAGACTGTCATTATACAAATATTACCAAATTAGGCGAAATGTCCCATTGTGGCTAGTTCAGATACATTGTTACAATGTAATAATTAGTGATGAGCGTTTTCAAAGAACTGCTTCATGAAGCTTCGGAACCTTTATGAATTGTTTGTCTTGAACCACTGATTCGCAGTTTATTAAAGGGCAATTCCACCTCTGGAAAGATGAATGTGTATTTAAAATGGGTCATTTATGTAGAAGAAATGTGAAATTATTTTTTAATTTGGAGCTTTCTAGACTAAGAAAAGACAGAAAATGTATTTTTGGCTTATGTGAATGAAAAACATCAACTCCCAGAATTCATTTGCTTCGCTGCCCTCAGGAGGCCACGCCTACCGCTAACCTCGCAGTATGTAAACAACAGTCTACTAGTGATTCTCCGTGATGAGTCTGTCCGAAAATGTGTTTCGAGATCGCCCAAAATGTCCGCGATTCGGCTTTTGCGTTCTACAGTCGTCATTCATCATGTTTACTGTGTCGACCGGGATGAGTGCCGGCTGTGTGGATAACGGCGCGAGGCCGGTGGCGTGATTACCGATGAGCGGCACCTAAGACGTAAGTTACCGGTCTCGTATCTCTCACGGAGGAGCAGGAATTTTCTTAGCAATGTTAAAACGCATGAACCGATCACTTGTTTGGCGTTCATGTAAACACAACAGTCAGATTCACCAATCATAAGGAATTGAGTTAGATTGAAACAAAAGCTGTAACTTACATGTAAACAATGAATGGCGACTTCAGAAATTAAAAGCTGAATCCCGGACATCGAGCGGCCGGACATGTCCAGGAAAAAGAGGACGGTAACCCCTACTACTCAGCTTTCTCCACAGAACAAGAGCCTGCTAGCTGAGCGTCCAAAAAAAGATGTGTAATGTTAATCCCAATCCTCCATAACGCATCCGTCAGCGTATTCACTAGTTTCGTCCACATTTTCAAAACATTTCTGCCAGTGAAATCAAACGCATTGGCACTGATCTGTGATAGGTCTGTTAGCGCAATAGGTCCAACCCCCTATTGGCGGGTTTGAAAGGGTGGGGACTCGGGCTTGTAGTTTTTTACTGAAATCGCCCTCTCTTACACTTCCGCCAACAATGACGTAAAATGATGATTTTTGCGTCATTGTTGGAAGGAAGTGAAAAGGTAAATAGCAGATTTCTCTCGTCTCAGGGGAAAATGATAAAGTGTTGCATGACCATTCAATAGTATAACTGGGTTTCTAACAATGGAAAGCTTAATGCAAATAGGTGGAGTTGCCCTTTAAACTGTCAATCCGTAAACCGTGTGTATATAAAGCACTTGAACTAATCAATTGAATTACATACACGCATATTTGTAGACATTTTAATGATAGAATTAAATAATATAAAACAAATAAAAAACCATTGCAGTTAAGTCTCTCATTGGCCTGATTAACCAAGTTTTCTATTAAACAAAGCGAACCCCACAATTTCTTATCCCGTAAAGACACTTCAGGTTTTTGTTTTAGATGATTGGCTTTTAGCATTTAATAGATTACACTCTCAATAAAACATTTGCAATAGGTTTTGCTGCATTTACACAGTTCTGACCAGCAGGCGTCACCAGCGCGTGTTGTTTCCAGCCCTTCGAAACTGAATCATTTTGTGAAGCAGTTGGTTCAGTTGATTGGTTTAAGCTCAGTTTCTCACAGCACTAGTGATAATCATTTCAGCATTATTTAGAAAGAAAATGAAATAACGAGGGATTTGTCTGGACTCTCTTGTTGCAGTGTCGGGTGAGCGTTCCTCAAGTGGCACGCGTTTTATCTGAGGTGTATGGCGACCGCATGGCATCCAGCAGTGGGGACGGTGAGAGTTTCCCTTTGCAGCAGAAACTTCTGGTCTGCTGTCTGCTTCTGATCATCCGTAACGGCAAGTGCAAAGAGGTCCAGTTGGGGAAGGTGAGTCAAAGTTTGATCTATTGTTTCCATTACTGAAAGGGTTTGTTCACCCAAAACTGAAAATGTGATGCGATCTGGAAAAATCCATCAGATGCTGCGTTGGTACCTTTTCAGTAAGGTCTAAATGTAGATTGAATGTCTTTTTTTTTTTCTTTTAATTATTATTCTATAACATCTTGTTTATTATCTCTGAATATATCTTGGTAAAATTCACTAGTTTAGTGCAGAAAAATAGCCATTTATAATGTCCAGCTGAAAAGACTGTTTCTCTTTAAGAACACGTTGGCGGAGCGGAGGGGCAAAAACAATATCTCCTGTTTAGCTCTCCTTCTGTTAACACTACAAAGACAGTTCACCTATCAAAATAAACCACATAGCAGAATAAAGTCCAGTCTTGGGTGAACTACAACAGCCCGCAAGTTTTTATTTCTTTATTTTTATCCAGCGTTATCGTGTGGTGTGATGCAGAGCACAAGAGAACAACAGAGTCTGAAGCTGCTGGTTTAAAAGATCTTACTCGCCTCCCAATCGTCCAATTTTAGGGCCCTATAAAATCCGTTTTATTTTTTCCCAAATTCCATTTTATTTTTCCCCAAATTCTGTTTTTTCCGTTTAAATTTGTACAAATTCTGTTTTCCGTTTTAATTTTTGGGAATTAATTTTTTTTTACTCTTTACTGTTATTTTAGTTGTAAAAAGAGTGTGCTTTTTATTCCGTGATTGCAGAAATTATAGGGCCCTACAATTTCAAAATGGTTTTCACAGGTTGAATTTTGAGTTTTGTAACCTTTCGAATGATACCTAATCTATGATGATTACTAAAATATGTGATATGAAAAAAGGGCAATAAATAAAGAGTGCCAGTCGTCCCGCTAGCAGGACGTGGCGAGTTGATTAAATGATTCGAAATAATTCTGTTTCTGAAAATCATAGCAATCAGCCGACTTTAAGAACCATAACTTTTGTTAGAGACAAACGATAAAATGAATAAAAACAGATTTGAAAGCGCTTGAACCCAGCTTTAATATGGTCTCAACCTGTGACATGTCAAATTTCACCATGTGGTGGGTTTTCCCAGATCGCATCACAAATTATTCCATAAGATTCTCACTCCCAAGCCATCAGTAGGTGTATATGATTTTATTTTTTTTTTCTTCTTCTTCTTTCAGTTTTACAATTTAGAGTTATATTTAAATATCCTGGCTCTTCCAAGCATTATAATGTTGTGAGTGAATAGTACCTTTTTATTTATTTATTTAAGTACACCCATCCATTGCAAAAGTAATCCATACAGCTCCAGGGGGTTATTAAACGCCCTATAAGACGAAGCAAAGCAATGTGTTTTTGTAAGTAAAATATCCATAATTATAACTTTATAAACCGTAATCAGTAGCTTCTGGTAATGTCTGTCCGTGCGTTAAAGGAGTAGTTCACTTTAAAAAAACTTTTGCTGATAATTTACTCACCCACATGTCATCCAAGATGTCCATGTCTTTCTTTCTCCAGTCGAAAAGAAATTAAGGTTTTTGACGTAAACATTCCAGCATTTTTCTCCGTATAATGCACTTTTATTGGAACCAAACGGTTCAAGGTCCAAATGAGAGTTTCAGTGCAGCTTCAAAGGGCTTTAAACAACACCAGACGATGAATGAGGGTGTTTTCTAGCGAAACCATCGGTCATTTCAAAAATAATTAAACTTTTAAAAGTTTTTAAAACTCCTTTCAAGTTTTATTGCTCGCCTTGCTCTGTTTTCTGATGAACGAGTTCGAACAGAGAAAGTCACGAACGCGCATTAGGCTGCAACAAACGATTATTTGATAATCGATTAATCTAACGATTATTAGAACGATAAATCGACTAATCATCGATTATTTTGCCAGCTAATCATTAAGTTTGGAATGATTATTCAGCTTTTTCAATTAGTTAAAACATTGAGTTATACATATTTTTACAAAAATGTAAAAAAAGAAAATCAGTTCAGCTTTTGAAATAGTGGTTTTAATGAACTTAGAGCCAACTAAACAGGTCATTCTTGTTAAGTTTAACTCAAATCACACACAAATGCTCTCTAAGCATTGTTTAATAAGCCCACTGCTTTTCATATAACTGAAACAGAAAAGGGTCATTACTTCAGGACACAAAAAGGATGAAATATTAATCTGCAAACCATTATTAAAGATATAAAATTACAATAGATTTTTTTACTTTAGAATTGAGCTGACAGAGATGTTCTCATTCACCTTTTAATTTACTAAATGAAAAAGAAAAAGTAACTGCCATGATATTATTCCTAACATCTCCTTTTGTAAGTCTTCATGATTATGAAACAAAATTCAGGCACGTAAGACTATAATACCTAATAGTGTTAAAATAATAAAAGCAGCCCTCCTAAGCTCAATCAAGCTTTATTCTATGCAAAATAAATCATCATATTACTGTAATTATATTATTATTGATGATATTATTACTATTAGTATTGCATGATCTAATAAAGAGATTTACCACTAACGTTAGATAGTTAGCTCCAGCTGGAGAACACTCGATTCTCACCGGCTCCTCTTTTGCCCGGATGTTTCCTCTTTAAGTGCTCCGACATGCATGTTGCATGTTCCTCTTTAAGTGCTCCAACATGAAAAGCAAGTTCTGCATGTATTGCACATGACAGCATTGTTAGTTTTAAGTTTTGTAAAACTTTGCCAAACCTTGCTAGTTCAGATTCGTTTGCACTCGTTATAATTCGCGCTGTTTGTCTTTTACCGCACTTGTATTTATAAAGGGCTGCATTACACTCTAGCGCCAAAGCGCCGTAGCGGTCAAATCGATGATATTGCACGCCCTTACATTAGGTCACGTGAGATCAAACGACTACTCGACAAAGATATTTGTCGACAATTTACTGGACAATGTCGATTAGTCGTTGCAGCCCTAATGCGCATCAAAATGAACAAATCTTTTCGAGTCATTTGGTTCATTCATCAAACAAAATGACTTAAAGATTTGATCATTTCATTCGTTCACATTTTTATTTATTTTTTTAAGTGAACTATTTTAACGAGAGAGTGGATTTCTGGCGTATGATGTAGGAGTGGCAGCGTAAGCTTAGGTGAGAGTAAACAGGGGCGCAAACAAACTCAAGCGCGTGACATTTCTCTTTTAAAATTCTCGTTTTAAACATCTAATTCGTAACCGATGTTTTTATTTATTTTTTGCTCCATCCTTTGCGCTTCTCAGCGTTCATCAGTACATCATGTGTCAGGTGAGTGTTCACTCTTCAGCTGCGATACAGAAGCCAGTGATTATAAAGTTTCAAATAAGGATATTTTCTTACAAAAATGCTTCAGAAGGCCTTTATAAACCTCCTGGAGCCATATGGATTGCTTTTATGATGGATGGATGCACTTTCTGAAGCTAAATAAAGCTTGGAAGAGCCAAGGTATTGGGTGAACTAACCCTTTAAGTGTAAATGTTCTGACTAAAGTGAAGTGTTGGGTAACCCTGTTTCTGTTTGTCCAGCTGTGTGAAGTGTACAGTAAGCTGTGTAAGCAGAGGCAGGTTGGAGGAGTCGGACAGACGAAATGTCTGTCTCTCTGCAGTCTGCTGGAGAGCAGAGGAATCCTCATCCTCAAAAAGGCCAAAGAAGCCCGGTTGATTAAAGTAAGAGCTTTCAAATCAAAGTAATCAATACTTCAATTCGTTACAATGTAATGAGGGTTCTAAATGGCAATTTCTTTCCTAGATCTCCCTGAAGATTGAAGAGCGAGGACGTGGAAAACGCTTTGAAGATCAGAACTCTCCTTGGTAGCATATCAGCGGCTGGATCTGCCATAATCCACACAAGAGTTTTAACTTTTATTTTATTTTTTCATTCTTTTAAATATTTTATATTGATGAGCTGTGAAAGTCTTCATTAAAAATGAGGTGCTGTTTTAAAGAGGGATGATTTGATCCAAAAAGGTTAATGTCATTTTAGTATGTTTGTGTCAAACGTTTTAAAGTGTCAGTCTTTGATGCTTCCAAATAGAAGATACTACCTTCCATTTTATTTTGTACATCAGCTTTGTAATGTTTTGGGGGATACACTTTTAATAAAGCAGAATGTACAGTAGTTTGATCCTGAGTTATTTATTTACTTCTCTAAACAATTAGAAGTATGGCACACTTTAAAACAAATGTTTTTCTTGACTTCCTCCCTGTAAGGTAAACTCTAAGCCTGTGCATGCTTGTGTAGTTTGTGTATATAACAATTAAGCCAAAAGATTGGTACGGCACATCAAGATTATTTTTATTAAAGCAATTAAAGTCCCTGTAAAGTCAAAATTAAGTATGTGTTCTGAGTTTGTCACACCACAGAAAAATGTGTTATTAGCCACTCAGCCAAATTTGAATGATACAAAAGCCAGCAAGTACCTGAAAAATAAGCTATCAAAATCTTGAAAAATGACAGTTACCTTGTTCTCAAACGCTGGGACCGTGTCGCTGGCTACGTGGAAACCACGCCCACTCGCGTGCTTTCGCTATGGATCAGAGTCATGTATCTCGAACGGATAAACATGAGGCGGGGGATTGTTCTGTTCGGCCCCATTCACCAGTAACAGCGGATTATCAGTGAATCCCAGTTGTCTCTGAGGAAGGTGTATAAAACGATCCTGTGTGAAATGATCACTACAGAGGCGGGTGTCTGGCGGTGATCCTCAGCTCTTCATCAAGGTAACTTGGCTCTCTAAAAACCAAAATGCATTTTTTTTTCTCTCAATTGCAAACACTAACGTTAGCTGATTCTGCTCACACAAACTCCCAAACCATTCATTCAGTTCTCAAAACAGACATTTTCACAAAAAGTTTAACACTGGTTTTTACACATTTAAACTTTATTTTTAACGATTACTGCAAAACTACACAAAACACCCTCACAATATAAAGTTTAATAGCATGTATTTATCCTCAAGATGATAACTAGTGGCCTCAAGCACGTAACTCGTGGCCTCAAGATAGTAACTTGTGGCCACAAGATGAGTAACTCGTGGCCTCAAAATCGCTAACTCTATCTTGAGGCCACGAGTTCATAGGCGACGGAAAGGGGAAGGGGGGTGCTGCAGCCCCCCTCAGTCATAGCATCAGCCCCCCCTGGTGAGGGGCTGTGGTGGTGGACTCTTTTTACCACGTGAACTATAATAAATATTATACTTAAAACGTGAGAATTTTTTTTTAAATAGACAAAAGATACTGTGTTTGATATGGGGATAAAAAAATAATGGGCAGTGTATAAGATATAAACTAATGATTAATTATTTTAATATTTCGTGAATCGATATACTACGCCTGCGCGCGCCTCCTCCTCAGTTGCTTCCGTAACCCATGTATGTATCGCTGCAGCCCGGAGACCTGCAGGTGGGAGGAGCTTACACCGCAAGTGGGAGGAGCTTATGCCGCAAGTAGGATGGATTTCACAAATGTACAAGTCAGGAGGAGTTTACTCCGCAAGTGGGAGGGGCTTATGCGGAAATCCCCAAACTGTCATTGCGAGGACGTCGGTGAATGAGTATGGAAGGAAGTAGCGACAGTAATGAAAATAAACTTAAATATTACGTTCCTGCTCATGGTCTGATTTCTTACAGCTTTGTCATTATTGTTGTGTGTGTCCAATACCTCTCACTGTCAATGAAGTCACGTCTTTAAACCGTCTTTAAACCTTTTACCATATATACTTTTTACCTTCATCATGGTCTGATTTCTTACTGCTTTGTTATTATTGTTGTGTGTGTCCAATACCTCTCACTGTCAATGAAGTCACATCTTTAAACCTTTTACCATGTATACTTAAAGACAAGTGATGGTGTTTTAAATTCATCAGGCTGCAGGCCTTATTCAAGCATATTTCTAAATATTAGCTACATATTGTACAATTCTACAGTATCAAGTAAATGAACATTAAAATGTGATGCAATTGGACTCAGTGAAGTGAATGTGTAAATACATGAAAAACATTTGGCTAATGGGGAAAAAAAAGTTACCATCCATCTTTACTGCATAATTTTTTTTTATAATAGCAGACTAATGTTTTTCTGAACATGTTACAGATATATTACGTTTAAATCTCGGGGTGGATAAATTGTTTTTCAATTAATAAAATCATGTACAAGTCATTCAGAATTGATTGCAAAATTGTTTATTGTATTTTATTATTTGTAGTCTTTTTTGTTATAAGTAAGGACACTATATCAGCAAGAACTGATCTGCATGCAGTAAACACTGCAAAATCCAGGGTGGAAGGTTTCTGAATAAATCCCCTGGAGCTCGCCTCGCTTTCCCTTCCCAGCATAACCTGGTGGATACACAAGAAGCACAATAAGAACTAGGGTTTATAGCCGACATTGAACATTTACAAACATTAAGAATAATTTCTCAGCTCTGTAGGTCCATGCCAATGCCATGCAAGTGAATGGTGTCCAGAACTTTTAAACTCCAAGAGATGACAAGTAAATTTGATTTTTTAGTTTTCCTTTAGACTAACAACTAGTTTATTCATCACCAATTTACACAAAACATACCAGGTGTGCAGCATTTGTAGTCAAACCCACACTCCAAACAAGTGGAGATTGAGTACATCCTCCAGAAGAGCTGTTTGTAGTAAGACGACTTATTTTTCCAGCATGTAACACCTGATGGGGAAAATAAATGAGCATAACATTTAACATTATCAATGATGTTCTTTTATGCGTTTTATTTTTTTAATGTCAATATTTACTTTCTAGCCATAAGAAGTGTGCCTGATTCCTGAAATTGTCATCCCCAACTATGTCCCTGAACCTTGAGCAAGACAATGACAGGGGCATGTAGGCAGCATCTCCTTCTTGAAGAACAACTTCAAGAAGTATTTTCTTCAGCAACACTCCTGATAACTGAAAATATAGCAACAGTTAGCACAGGCAGTTAACATTTTTTTAAAAAGCACATTATATAACATTATTCAACTACCTTGAAGATGAAGCATGATGGAGGGTCATTGTCTTTTAACAGCTCATCCTTAAAGAAAAATGTGAATTAAAAAAAAAAAAAAGTGGATTAAAATTGTATGATACACATTTTAAATCATCATTAAAATTGATTATGCATACCTTGCTAAAAACAGAGGGCACAACTGGGGTTTGGTCTGCTAAAATGAAGTAATTTAAAATGAGCTGACCAATATTATAGTTACATAATTTGAAAGCCAGCATTGTGTGTGTATTTTGTTTCATATCAAAGTTCTTACTTTCAAATGCAAGTTCAGTTTTTTTCTTCTCCGGGAGTGCAGAGCATTCTTCTTCTTCTGAAAGGATTAGAATAATAAAATAAATTATCCATTAATTTTTAATTTGAGAAAAAAATATCAGCAAAATATAAAAAGCTGACAATACCAGCTACAACAGCTCGCTTTCTCTTTCTCCCATGTCTTCCACAATTTGATTGTCATGGAACAAAAACAAATGAAGTAAGCAATAGAACAAGTACAATATCAAAATTAATTGAATAAAAGGATGCATTACATTGATCACAAATTACACAATTGTGTCAATTAGACTTTTGTAAATACAAAAAAAAAAAAATCCAATTAATGGTCCAATCTTTTTTTTTTTATACTTAATTCACCAATGAAACATTTTTAAAAATCTTGCCAACCCCTAATAGTATTACTTTTCCCCCTGGTTATTAGTCAAAGTCCTGGTGGCTCGTCCACCTACACTCTTATCTGCTGTATGAATAAGCAGGTGTTTTGTGAAGTCAGTCCGACGTATTACTGTTTTGTCACAGTAACAACAGTGGTAGTGCGCTGTTTTGCGACACAAGAGGTGGCATTTATAGATTTTGAAACCTGAAATAAGTATTAAAAAGTTAACAAATTTCAACTTTTGTCAAAAATGATTGGAGATCATACGATCTCCTATTCATAGTGAATATAACAATAATATTTTGGTCAACTTACATCCATGTACCACCACCCAAGATAAATGGGACTGAAGGTGGCCTGTTGCCTGGAAGTTCTCATCAAATTTTATACTGTCCTTAGGACAAAGTGGACAGTGAAATTTTGTGCACTTGAGGCACTGGTATGCCTCAAGAGTGTCCTGCACATCTTTCACTGATAAGTGAACCTAAAACACAATAACATGCGTTTCACATTTATTTCACTGATTGTTTTGAGTAATACATTTTATAAAATAATTAGGATATTAAAACAAATGTTTCAATTGCATTACATTACATTGTGGATTACGCAGAAAAAAGCATAACTACAATGAAAACAAGTTTTAATAGAATTGCATGCATTGTAAAATTAAATTAGGAGTTATAACGTTATTCTAATATCAAATCCATTTACAAAACGTTTAAGACATTTACATTTTGACATCAATGCAGTCCTAAAACTCATAAAAAAATAACACTGCCACAATACCTTATTATGGTCTTCAGAATCCATAATCTGGAGAGAAAATTGTAGACATTAAATGCAGACAAGATCTCGTCATGAACGTTACAGATTTTGTAATTTGTGTGCAACTAAAAAAAATACAGAAATTCATTTGGATACACTTTATACCCATACTCTTTACATTCATTTAATCAAGACTAAAAACAGTGTACAAACGACATTATAAAATGGTCTTTTTCAGAACTTATAAAGCTATTTTTAAAAAACGAAAAAATGTACAAGCTTACCCCTTCATCTCAACGGAACGCCACGCTGACGGCTGACATTGTGAACGCGGTTTTCTTCTTTGTTTTCTGATGGATCGCAATCGCAACACAATTTACACATTACCGCCACCAACTGTGGAGCTACTACAACACAGGTGATATTAAAATAAACCAATCAAAATCCTCTAGAAGTTTGTACAGCCCACTTGCGGCTAAAGCTCCACCCACTTGCTGCTAACCCACCCATTTGCCGCTGGCTGCAATCTCCGTTTATACCCATCTCCCGTAACCTGACACTCGTTTGGATCTCGTTCGGACTCGGAGATTCATCAGAAAACACATCAGAACGCAAGGACATGTTTGATGCACTTTAAATATAGGTAGAGACATGGTTTTAAATCACTTATTGGCCTACTGCCGCCAAGCATTTTAGCTTTATTTATTTCTGTATTCTGTTGCCTATTCGATCGTCGTCCTGAGCTAACATTGGGCAGCCCATCACTAAATAATATGCATGTATAGTGATTAAATATGACATTAGTTACATTTTTATTTTTCAGATAATTTCTGAAGAATAAAAATGTAACTGTCATATATTAGTTACTGGTCTCACATATTATCACCCAGTGGCGTTTTCTACCGGATGCCAAGGGAAGCAGGCGGCATCCAATTCTGATCCGACAATCACTATTATCGTAAATAAAACATTTTATTTGTTTATCACAATTCAATATTTGTGTTTGGCCTCTCATTTTACGTGATTTGATTATTGATAGAAGCCGGTGATCAGCGTAGGCACAAGCTGAGTTTTCAGCGCCCACCAAGTTCACGTTCAATGCAAGTGATTGTGCCAGCGCCTTACTATTTCCCAATAGTATCTGTCTGCAGTCTGCAAGACTTCAAGTTACGCCCCTTCAAGTTACGCCCACTGTAGCAAGACTTCAAGTTACGCCCCTTCGAGTAACGCCTACTTCCAAATTACCAGAGAGCTAAGTACCTCCAAATTACCGAGAAGAGCTAATTACCGCGAGAACAGTCCTTTCGAGTTACGCCTACTTCCAAATTACCGAGAAGAGTTAATTACCGCGAGAACAGTAACGAGAACAGTTGATTACCGCAGAACAGTTGGATATGCTCTCGGCACGAGTTTAACATAAAAAATAACAGTTAATTACCGCGAAAATAGTTACATATGCTCTCGCACGAGTTTAACTTAACAGAAACCACTGAGATGACATCTTCCAAATTCTTGTATTGTCTGTTTACAGCAAAGCAAGTTGCAATCTGCATTAGCACCAATATATTGATAATGTATTGTTGTTTTTTTCAATTTGTCTTTGCCTGATGTGCTGACAATTAATTTCTGACAACACTATGAACAGTTAAATGCACCGATGTGAAACACATCTTATGATACTTTGAGGCAAATTAAAGTGTAACTAAACCCCTGGTCAAAGCCTGACTCCACCCACTGGCAAAATTTGAAAAATGCTAAAAAAGTGGGCAGACCCCAGCGGAGACAGAGGGGACGAGCCGAGGGCGGGGCTGAGCGGGGAGCGTGCACATGAGACCCGCAGTGACGGATTAATTGACAGCTGTAGTGGTGGGAAGTTCGGATCATTTTACTGACTCGGATCTTTGAGTCTCGTTCAGCAAAATGAACTAATCTTTTATCGAATCATTTCGTTCATTTCATCATTATATAATTAAAATGTCATGTTAAATATTCCAAAACATCTAGTAGGCTACTTACGAAAATCTTGATTACATTTACCGGATGGTCGAGTGTGTCTTGGTGTAACTTCCTTCCGGAATTGACGCGGATCACTCGCGGCTCGCGGAAAAAATAGACTAGACGCCGAAACTGGCACTTCACGGCGCGGGCCGGCTGCGCCTCGCCGCGGCGCTCCGCGTCTGGTGTGAACGACACCATAACATGGGCGCCGAAAGGAAGCGGCCGTGCGATATAGCACAGCAGTACTGGAAAGAATAAAGATTAGTTCATCTCTCGAGTCTCAAGATTCGGCCGGGTCCGAGTCTTTCGTTCTTCCTGTCAGTCCCATATAGTCTATGCTGTCAGCACCGGAAAGAGAAATGATTAGTCCATCTTTCGAGTTCGGGTTCTCATGATGCTATCCTGATCGTTTTAAATACTCAGAAATCCAACTCCTGACTCGCTAGAGTAGTTTTGACGGAACCAGATGCTTTTATACCAGGGGCTGCCAAGGGCGTGGTGAGCTCGCACCAAGGGCGTGACAGAGTAGTGTCAGAGAGTTCGCTACGTCAGAGAGTACCCCTGCTGCAGGAGCTTTCCGTTTAACCTGAAGAGGGCAGCACTCAGACGTTTTTACACCATATATTTGAAAATTAAAAGACTTTATTGCCAATTGTCAAAAAATGTACTCGAATCAATGAACAGCATTTATGAAGCTCCATTCTTACAGATCATTAACTAAAAAAAGTTGGTTAAGTGTTTAGTTACTCTTTAACTAACGTTACAAGCAGTCATCACAAAAAACTTTTATTGAAAGACAACACAAGATGATTTTATTTATACAGCACATTGTATACTAGCCACTGACTGACCTAAGTGCTTTAAAGAATTACAAAAATAAATAAAAAATTAAAAGAGAATAATTCCTGCATAACAGCACACGGATAAGTGCAGCAAAGCTAAGAGCAGCCTTAAACAGGAGTAGCAAAAACATCATCTAACTAAAAATATAAAAAAAGAAAACAGAAATCCCTTGATCTCACAAGTTAGGGTTGTGTAAACAAGACACACAGATTTTCCTTCTGTCTCTTACTTCCTGCAAGAAAACTTCCATGTCCTCTAGTCTTTGAAAAATGAAAAGGAAGGGAGCCCAAATTTCTTCTTCACAGGCTTCACCTTCATGACGCGTGGAGTTTAAAAACAAGTCCTGCATTGTAATGGCCGACAAGGCATCATCCATCGTCATCCTTAAGATCTTTGGCAGATCAATCTTCCCAGCAAAGCAGTGTTGGCTATCTTCCAACCACTCACAGGCCAGCTGAATATTTTTCATGACTTCTGAGGCCTGTGTGCCATATAATATTTCCAATAATAATGTAATTAATGAAGTGCTGCTGATACACTTTTATGAAACAGGAAAGCCAAATGTATAAATAAACATATTACGCAATAGATAAACATTCCTTCTACATACATAGATATCTGGTGTTGGGGTGATCTCCATGACATCAGACTCAGGTGGACTGACTTCCATGTCAGCTGGTGGTATTTGTTCCTGGAAAGGAAGAATATTAGTACAAGTTATAATACAAAAATACTTATGACAATTATCCTTAATAAGAACACATTACCACATTCTCTTGTGCTGGTAAATAGTAAACATCCCATATACTCCTGCCTGCTTGTTCGTCTGTCTGGCTTTTTGCTCAGAGTTCTCACTCTAAACCAAATGTCAAACTCCCTGACTTTCACTGACTAAAAATATGAATTTCCATGACCTATGATGAACAGCAAAACAGGCCGCTGTTTGGCGGAGCACCAACCAGACAAAAAACAACCACAGACAATTTTCAACATTTGATAATATACAGTAGTCAACATTTTAAGTGGATCAAAAAAGTACATCAAACTTGTCCTTTAAGAACTGTTAAAAATCTTACTGTCCGAAAACTTTTGACTGGTAGTTTAGGTCTAAAATAGTTATTTGATAAATATTAATTAAACAAATAAATAGTCGAATGTGGGTGACTGCATTCAACTAAGGCAAACATGCCAGGAAAATGTACATTTCAAGAGCTTAGGCTACAAAACGAACAATTTAAAGACTGAAAAGCTAAATGTAAAGTTCGTCAAACTACTTTAGACCCATCAAATATGGGTTAGGCCAGGGTGCACTTCACAACCATGCAAACAGCAAGAAGCACCCTACTTCATAGTTTATCTAATGTGCATATATTGATTCATTAATTCTACCATGTTAAATTAATGAAGGAGGGTGCCTCTTGCTGTTTGCGAAGTGCACCCTCACCCATATTTGATAGCTCAAAAGTAGTTTTACGAACTTTACATTTAGCTTTTCTGTCGTCTACTTTTGACACTTAGTCTTTAAATTGTTCATTTTGTAGCCAAAGCTCTTGAAATTGACATTTTCCTGGCATGTTTGCCTTTGTTGAATGCAGTCACCCGTACCTGTTAACTAAGTGATTTAGTTAAGAGAAGACCTCTGCTATATGTGGTTATTGTTGCATCTTTGATTAAGCTACAGTATGTAAGAAGCAGCAAGCTGCCATGTCTACATGGTGCTTATATAACTAGTTATATGAGTGCACATATAACTAACTGTGATCCTGTGAGTGGGTTAAACTATGGCCTTTAAACAAATAGAAATCCAGATTAACACACTACTCATACATACATTATACACTTTATCCGTATGGCAAAATGAAAACTGTACACAAATTAACACTGGAATGAAATGCTTAACATTAGTAATGGACAATTCAAAACATTTATTTAAACTGACAGATACCTCCATGTTTAACAGCTGTCTTCTCATGCGTTTGCATATGTGCCACAACATATGCATACTCTCCCATTTTGCTGCAAAACTGGCATTTGTAGTTTGGGGCTTCAAAAATTGGATTTTTTAAAATACCTTCCCTACAAACTGTTGGATGAAGCTGGAAGAAAATAAACCAATAATTAAATTTGTTACACACATCAACATTTAATTTGCTGGTGGACAAGACTTTTATTACTTGTATGGTGCATTCATGTAAACATGCAACTAGTCTCACAACTAAAATTCTGAATGCAGTGATGTGTGGGATATATGTGGGGGGAAATAAATAACGTTAGGCCTACACGTTGAATGTTACAGATTTGTCTCCCAAATTACCCTAATGTTTACCATTAACTTTAATTAATAAAGAACACGTTAAACATCAGTTCAAACAACCACTGGTATTATTACCTTAACGTCCAGCTAACTTAACGCTAAACTAATTTTAGATCGGTACCAAGGCAACGTTATGACGAATTTAGTGATTCATTGGGCTACCTAGCTTCTTATTTTTTTCCGCCAATAGTGATATATTGCCTTCACGTGCTATCAGAAATTAGATATTTATAACTTCTGAAATCTTAATTATGAGCTCATTAAATTCAAGTTTCAAGTGTTCATTTTTAACAAGAAACTCATTATTACGACAATTGTCCGTAAACATGTTAAGGCAACATTAACTTATTAGACCGTAAAAAAAAAACAAAAAACAAAAAAAAACATTTGTGTACTTAACTTTAAGCGAAGACGTTTAAGTTTTATAGATTATCACCTCAAGAAACAATACCAAATGTGTATGAAAATGACTGACACGCTTCAATTTAAACGATTGTGGAAAATATTCTTACCGTTGTTGTCTCTAAACGAGCTGCCATCTTGCCAATAACGTCTCGTTCTGATTCTTCTTCTGTTTCTCTTTCAATGGCGGTTTGCAACCAGCTTTTTGGTGCATTACCGCCACCATCTGGACTGGAGTGTGGATCGACATCTCGTTCTGAGTCTGACATATCGCGTGATTCGGTGTGATTTGGACAACTTCAAGTTACGCCCAACTTCAAGTTACGCCCGACTTCAAGTTACGCCCCTCTCTTGCAGTCCGCAGACAGACCCATCTCTATTATTCTGCTGGATATTTGCTTCTTATATATTAAATACAGGCAATTGGTTGATAACACATTAATCGAAATTAAGATATTTATATTAAACGAAAATCTTTTAAAAAGAGTTTTTCTACAAAACAAAACACAAGTGAGTGGTTAAAATCATGTCTCTCATGATGCATCTTTCTCATGCTGCATGCTCACTTTCATAATCAACATTGATTAAATAAAAAAAAACATTAGTCTATAATATTTAAACAAATATGATACTAAATATATTTACTTTATTGGCTACAACACGTAACATATACTGTACAAAGAAATGTAATTTTTTTTGTCATAATGACGTCATATTTTTCAACCCAGCCCTCAGCCCCCCTCGCCTGAAACAGCTTCCGCGCGCCTGCACGAGTTAGTATCTTGAGGCCACAAGATAGTTATAATTATTTTTAATTTTTTTGCCTAAGTGGGACTAGGGGGGCTCCGTAGAATACCAAGTTCATATTAAAACTTTTATTTTTTAGTGCTTTTCATCTACTATGAAATTTTGTAATTATTTTTTTTTCTGGTATCATTTATGTTGTATTCTGTAATAGACAATGAGCTGAAAAAAAACGTTAACACTTTACAATAAGGTTCATTAGTTAACATTAGTAAATGCATTAACTAACATGAACAAACGATGAGCAATGCATTAGTTACAGTGTTTTTAGGTGTTCAAGCACGAAGTGGTTGAAAACCTATTGTATTTGCTAGAAAGAAAAAAAAAATCCCTAAAACGCATTCGTGCAGCCCAAACCGTAAGGGCTGGAGCTCTGAAACTTTGTCACATGGTAGGGCCTCAAATTGAGGAGAACCTATCAGAGTATGAGCCCGATTGGCCCATAGGTGGCGCTAAAATTTGCTATGTCGTTTTTTGTCTAAAACCTACTTTTGCGAACTAGTCCCTGGTTTTTTGCCCAATCGGGACCAAACCAGTCTCAGGCCTATTCTCTGGACTCTCTAGGTAAATAATTATCGAAAAAAAGTTGAAATTTTGCATTTGGTTGGCTACAACAGGGTCATTTAGAATGTGGTCCCTGGCAAAAATACAGCCAAAAGCCAATAAATCCCCCCCCCAAAAGTCACAACTTCACAAAAATCGATGAGCATATGCGTCCTAACATGGTTAGGAAGCATGCAAAGTTTCGTGAGGATCGGATCATAGGGGGCGCTATAATCGTCAAAAAGGTCTCTCATTATTAGGTGTTCAAGCACGAAGTGGTTGAAAACCTATTGTATTTGCTAGAAAAGAAAAAAAAATCCCCTAAAACGCATCGTGCAGCCCAAACCGTAAGGGCTGGAGCTCTGAAACTTTGTCACATGGTAGGGCCTCAAATTGAGGAGAACCTATCAGAGTATGAGCCCGATTGGCCCCATAGGTGGCGCTATAGCAACCAAAAGTACTAAATTGCTCATAACTCCTAGACCGTTTGAGCTAGAATCATGATTTTTGCATCACTTACCCCTTTTCCACCAAAAAAAAGAACTGGTTCGGAACTGGTGCTGGTTCAAAGTTGGTTCGGAGTTGGTTCAACTTGCGAACCGCTTCAGAACCTGTTTGTTTTTCCACTGACTAGAGCGCCCAGGGAACGACGTCGTTACGTCACTGTTTACGTCGCCATACGTCTTAGCTAGAAACGCTTGCAAGTACAACATTACTTTGGGATTATCTCTAACTCGTGTATCAAGAAGGCTTTAAAAACAATCGAAATGTGTAAGTCTTTTAATATTTTCGTTTGATATGTAATCTTTTCTGATAAGTTATGTACCCCTGTCTTGTGTCTATAATGTCTTCAATAAAAAAAATAGAGAAAAAAAATAGAAACGCTTGCGTTAACTTCAAGCATAACAATTACAAAGGCGGACTCCGTCGTGTTTCTGCAAATGTTTCTCTTGGCTTTGCGATCCTTTATTATGGTCAGAAAAGATGTTTAGAACACATCTAAA